>OFHS01001657.1:4800-25919 GCA_900245855.1 Calvadosia cruxmelitensis
AGGAGCGACTGCACCAGGCGTGGCCCAGGATCCAATGATCAACCTAATGCAGCTGATGATGCAGCAGCAAAATAGTATAGCGAAATAGTATTTAGCGGACTGCAATTGCAATTCATAAAACTGAAAAAACAATTAGCAAGGGCTATCAGCATGTGCCTACTGGGTAATCCAACCCTGATTAATTGGTAGTTTGGATTTTCGGTACTTTTTATTATTTGAGTACGTCTCTGTTCCATTCATTAGACTACAACCCTCTAACAGGCAAGCATTATGTGTGCGAAAACGTTTTACACACAAGCGTTGTGCACTGTGTCTTATGGTGACTTACTTGTGCACACGCATCGTAAAAGCTAGCCAATGACTCAAGTGCTCTTCCTCGAGTGTAAAACCCAATTATGTTCTTCATGATCTCTGGGTCTCTTCGCCAGTCCAATGATTGCAAGTAGTTGGCCGCCATAATGTATATTTCTTTCTGCCGAGACACGCCGGCAAAGAAGACAATCTTTTCCGTGTCACCAGATTTCAGCAACGATTTCATAGCCTGTGATGTAAGAGAATATTGTTGTTTTTGACAGAAACTCAAGAGCATACAAGGTTTATGCATCAGTCTAAAGCATTACACAAGATGGTGATTTTCAGAAAGAGAAAAATTAATTACATGGAAATCTTATTGTAACAGCCACATTACAGACTAAAGCAAGTTGGCCTGAGAATCCATAGAAGTACAGTCAAACTTGTATTAGCGGCCACCTCTATAAAGCAGCCACCTGTGTAAAAAGGTCACTCTTCTTAGCACCAAACTGATACTTTCTATAGAAATTAACCTGGACAGAAAGGCCACCTGTCTGTAAAAGTCTTTTTTTCCCAGGACCCAAAGGTGACCAACTGACCATTGTAGACAGTTTTCATTGTAGCTACTTTGAGAACATTCAAATTGTGGCCCCTGTGATCAAGTGACTACTTCACAACGGTAATTATGAAGGGTTGAACATTTCACTGGGTTTGAAAAGGGCAATGTGCAACTCAACTTTTCACTCAAGTCTCAGAAGAGCATTTTCACAATCAAAATTGCTATGGTCTAGCTAGGTGACTATTATTCTATGAAGTGCTAAAGAGCTTACTTTGATCTTGTTTCCTGCTTGAGTGAATTTCTTTGTTGCCAAATGATAAGATCCTTGGCGGAAAGCACACTCGGCAAGTTTGTCAAGGACCTCCATCCGCTCTTGTTGACGTTCTTCACCTTTTGGAAGTGTCATCTTCTCAGCGAGTTCTTCCGTGATCATCACATGATGATCTAAACACATTTCCAATGCTTCGTGAAACTGTCAGATACAAACAAATAAGTTATGCGCAATGCTAACATAAAATGAATTAAAAGACCATCATATTTCCTGTGTAATCCTGTCAATTTCAACTGGGTTAATATCCCAACCCGCAAGACAGATTGAGAACCAAATTCTGTCAATATCAATCATTCATACCAGCGTAATATCACAGCCCGCTTATTATCACACGTTTTGACTAAAACAATGGGATATTAACGAGGTTGCACTGTATCACTGGACAATAAACTTGTTCATATAGTGCTCTTGACACTGGACTGCTACTGTACGACAAAGCAAAAAGTTCTAGTGATTTGATAAAATCAAGCGGGAAATACTGAAATTGATACCAGACAAGACAAGAGACGAATCCTTTGAGTTTGATTGTATTGTTGACGCTGTTGCAAACCCAAGATAACTTACCCTTCCGCCTGCCACAAGGAGATTAACAGCCTTGTCAAACTGTCCGTGGTCAATGAAGAATTCAGCACATTTGTTGATCACAGAGATATCAGCTGAATCATCTAAATCTGCTGCAATTTGCTGCAATGCGTCGAATTGTTCAGTGTCAAAGGCCAGCTCAACAGCTTTAGAAAGACTGCCACTCTGCAACAAAGAAGACGTCAAAACACATCACCGATGGAATCTGTGAGACATGGCCGGGATACTGCTATATAACCCACCCTGACTCAAGTGGCTATGATATTCAAACAATGCAATCCGCAAACAAATGACCTAACATTTGATCGCCGCCCAGAATTATTACAAGCTCCAAGAACTGGCTCCATCTGCAGTGGAAGATCCACGGAGCAGGGGAACCCTTAGGCAAATGCTCATTAACAAGGCATATTTCATGCCAAACTGAGTTACTTTCATTTACACTCTGTGCACCCCTACACTTGTGTCCATTATTCAATGTAGCCAATTCCGGGAACATGCCCTACTGTCCCAGACCCATTAGCATGGGGCATTTGGACTTTGCTCCCCTCCCCTCAAAAACATGCCTAATCTGGAATTATGAGTCAGAATCCTATATCGCCTTCTTAATGCTGTCGTGGTTACGGACATGTTTCAATTTCAATGATTTATTATGCCATGATTTCCATCGTAGTTCTTTCCATTTTGCCACGCGCAGTCCCACTGGATGTTGGTATAATATACCAAACTCCAGAACAACACTTTTATTATTATAAGTGAGTTGACCTCTGAGGCTCTGCCAAAGGTCAAGACGTCAGGAAATTGCTTTGTTTGAAATGCAATCAGCTGTACTCTTTCCAATGATGGTTAATTTTAGGGATTGTTCTTGGCTGTCAAAATTGCATATTTCAGCTCAAAACCACGAGCCTAACACAAGTGTATCCCGTCATGCATTGGGACTGCGCTTGGTCCATTGCTGATTGTTGACCAGTATAACAATGTATGCACATCTATGTTGTCGCACAAAGGAGAAATAGGGTGTTCCCCTAATACAGAACAGTCCAAACAACAACAACAACATTTGATAAACAACAAAGTTGAGTCATCAGTCATTGACAGGGGAATACAGCATACTGCATCTACCAAGAAAAGTCAACAAACCTTATGATACAGCATGATAGCTTTGTCTTGCATGTTTGGCATATCTTCAAAGTATCTAAGGCAGAAGCAAACACAATGAAACCTCATTAAGAATACTACAGTGGAACCTGTCTATAATGGTCACATTTGGGACCTAAGGAAAATGACCATTATAGACAGGTGGCCTTTCTGTCCAGGTTGATTTCTATAGAAAGTGTCATTTTGGGGCTATGAAAAAGTGGCCTTTATACACAGGTGGCTGCTCTATAGAGGTGACCGCTAATACAAGTTTGACTGTATTTGGTTCCATCGACAAATCACGATAATAACAAGTAATGGTATTAAGCGGGTTAAATTAGGTCATTCTAACAGAGCTTGGTTCTCAAGGTGAAGTGATATTAAGTGTGTCGTGATATTAAGAGGGTACAAAGTGTTGATTTTGAATTTCAAAGAGAATTTGGTTTTCAAACTGAAATTATTTTTATTAGCGGGGTTACAATGTACCAACAATAACATTAAAACTTGCTCTTTTTACTCATTATAAATAATATACTAAATAAGAAACAAATTTACAGGACAAATGCATTAAATTTAGAAATTTAATAGCCGGCAATTAATACAACTTAAATACAACTTTGATATTCTAATCTGTTCTTATCGATCTTCATCCTCTTTACATATATACAGTACATATGTTTATTGTTGATGAGTAATCTTAAATTTCTTTTGTATCATGCATCAGCTCTGTGAAAAGCCACATGGCTTACCAGATTTTGTAAATAGATGATGATGATGTTTGTTTGTTTTCTTTTATTACCAATATACCTTAATACAGATTGTGGTAAGTACATACAAGATGTTGTTACAAGTCAATTCAAGGTCGCAAGACCATATAGAACAATATTTACAAAATGTACTAATAAAGTAATAATATTACAAGATCGTATGAGCATATATTTCTGAAAAAGGTTATTCTTTCGTATTTCGTAAACTAAGCGATTTCTTTAGATAAATTCCAAGATAATTATAGAGTTTCATACAATCATGGTTAAAGAGTAAGTTAGTTATTCTAGAGACGTTACATATCGAAATTTAGGAATAATCAGTTCAAAATTAATATAAAATTGTTTACGGTGTTCTTTATTAAAGGGACAGAAACATAAAACATGAATGATGATGATGATGATGATGATGATGATGATGATGACAACGATGATGACGATGTGACAACTGTCATTGCCGAATGATGCATGGGAAGCATAAGTGAACTTACTTGGCAGCCTCTATCATGTCTTGTGGGGTGCTCAAGAGTGCCAGATTAACAAGTTCATTGTCCAGTGAATTTCCCTAGATCAGAGAAATGATTTCGTCAGTAGCTATTCGGAGACTCATTAAAGACAAACACAGAAACAGGAAAAAGAGAGACGACATTGCATGAAGTTGCTGACATCAATGTATTATAGTGAGTTATAATTGACAGCCGCTATAACGCAACCCTTGTTTTCAGAGCAAAAATGTGGTTAAAAGCAAACGAGACGGGTACAAGATTAGTTACAAATATATATTGTATATTATTATGTATACGTCCAGCTTCAGTCTTTTCTTTAAATCTGTTGATTCAGCACATTTAATGCACTTTAAAACAGCACCCGTGTTTAAGTCAAGGTGGTATTTTAAGACAAACAATTTGTTAATAGAAATTCGTTTTTTGCATGGCAATATATCATAAATTGACGAAAGTGAAGGCAATTTAAAGTGGTAAAAGGTTGATGCATACAGTTGAACTTGTAACTATGAGGAAGCTGAGATGACGTGCGTTCTTGTCGAAAACACTTTCAAACACCACAGACTGCTCATTTCAAATTTGTAACACCTTATGTTGCATTGGTTCAATATTATCCTAATAAATCCGATATTCTAAATATATCTTTCACAAGTGTCTGTCTGTCTGTATGTATGTTTGTTTGTTTGTTTTTTTGTTTGTTTGTTTGTTTGTCTGTTCAAAACCAGGCACCTGCCATTCAGTAGCAAGTACGGATTTTCCAACCTTTGGGAAACAACACGGCTCTGGTTGTGCAAAGTTTTCGAAACACAACGCACAGCTCCAACGCTCAAAGCAGGTCAAAGTTGAACATTCTAAATATTATTGACCAAATTGACATCCAAGATAGATAAGAGACTATAAGAAAAGAATAGAAGCTTCTTCCATGCACTATGTACGGATGCGTTACCTCACCTTTGCAAGACGAATAGCATTTGAATATGCTTGAGCCCTGGAGAAGTAATGAATTGCCGTCTTGGCATCTTCCTGTAGAAAAACACAAAATAATCCTCTGATTACAAAATTGGGTTGTTTAATTATGCAATTTTCACAAGAGCAAAGGTTACACAACAAGATAAAATCAAACCCGTAATGGTCACTTACAGAAAACAACCATCCACATACAGTGACCATTTATAACATGTCCAAAACAGCCTTCTCTACAAAATCAACTTGGATATAAATTCTTGCCTTTTGCTCTAAGATGGCTGTTTAACACAAAGGGACTTCATATGTATTTGGGAAAATTAATTTCTCGAAAAGACAAGTATAGAAGGCAATTAAGGCACTTATACTAAACGGTTCAATAAAGACAGTTAACAAAAGAAAAAACATTTAGAGTCTATGAGTAAAAGTTGTCGTCGAAGTGGAAGTTACTACTTCTTCAGGTAGAGCATTCCATACTTTGATCACCCTATTGAAGAAGTATTGATGGCGAATGTTCAATTTGGCAATGGCAATACGGTAATGGAGATTGTGACCATGGTTGTTTAGTAGGTTCAGCATGCTGCATTAAGTACACACCTGGCTTTCATATTGTCGCGCCAAGTGATAGCATGCAGCCCTGTCACCAGTCTCGTTGCAAATGTTGGCAGCCTAGAACAAGACAAATGCCACCAATTACACAATGAATTTTATTGCCACTGTAAGCAACACTTTTTATGTAAGGCAATTAATAGATTAGATATTGTAAAAAAACTTAAATTTTGAACAATGACTGTATTTATTTACCTATGTATAAAGAACATTTTTATTTAATATCCTATGTAAACTTGGCATTGTAAGAGCCACTCAACTTGTAGAAATGCAAATAAACCGTCACTATTATTTTATCACTTATTTTTATTATTAAGCAATGACAATCTATTGGCTTGATGAATTATCAATCTTAATCAAAGAGATTGACAAAAACAACTATGTCGATGATAGTCTTATTCAACCATCGCAAAACGAGACTATCTGAGGATCATCTATCCATCATCAGAGCAAAAGGTTGGAACTCTCTCCCACATGAGCCCAAAGTAGTCAAAAACACAAACGATTTCAAGCTTAGTAGTTAGTTATAATTTTTATTTCAACAAGCTACACGTTTCGAAATTTTGACCTTGTAAATGCAAGAATTCTTACCAAAACCAATTTCTGCTATTTGCATGTACGCAGCTCCCACCAAAACCAAGCACCTCCGCCAAAACAACTTATCAATGGTGATGTGTTTAACAACAAGCTATACGTCTCGAAATTTTGACCTTGTAAATGCAAGAATTCTTACTAAAACCAATTTCTGCTATTTGCATGTACGCAGCTACCACCAAAACCAAGCACCTCTGCCAAAACAACTTATCAATGGTGATGTGTTTAACAACAAGCTCTAGATCTCGAAATTTTGACCTTGCAAATGCATGAGTTCTGACCTGTGTAGCATGAATATGCATGACTGTAGCGATATTTTGAAAGGCACTTGTTGAATATTATTAATATTATTGCACGATTTGAAATATTGAGGGCACCAAGTGAGACAAGCTTTCTATGGGTAACCCTCTGAAAATAAATTGATGATGATGATAAAAAGCAGCAAACCTTGGATAATTCTCCACAATAACAATACACCCTGACACGAGATAGATGATCGTCGGCACTTTCATAAAACTTGAGAGCTGAATCCATTTCACCAACGCTTTCCAGATACTGTGCCCACCACTTTTTTAGCTTCCTAAAAAATACAACGACATCAGTAAGTGCCTTCTATATGTTTATTCGTTGCTTAGTTATTATTCATTTCTTTCCCAATGCATATCCCGGTACTGTACATCATGAGTATTCAAAAACAGTATAACATACAACCCACTTACACTATGAATCCAAAACCATGTGAAAACCATGTGAAAACCATGTGAAAACCATGTGAAAACCGTGTGAAATGGGAAGCATCATGTGAAAAACCTTGTGAAATTTCAAACACTATGTGAAAAATCATGTGAAAAACCATGTGAATTAGAAAAAAAGAATGAAAAACCATGTGAAAAGGCACTTTTTACACGGTTTTCACATGATTTTCACATCGATTTCACATGGTATCACGTTATAGTGTTAAGTGCAACTCAGATAAGCGAAAAGCCTGGATTTATGTAAATGGTAGCTGTAGAAGACAAAGATAGAGGCTTTCACATTCTATATAACATGTAATTAACAGATATGTTGCTGGTCCAACGGTAGGGAGAGATGGCAAAGTTCCAAGGAGTACAAATGGTCGCTATTGCCAGAGCTCAATTTCGTGAGACACAACGTAGAATAAAGAAGAGAAGGAGTTGTTGACACAACGAGGTACAGATGGCAAAGAGGTTGGTTATAAGATGACACAGCTACATATTCTTAAAATCATAAATGAAGACATCAAGTTCATACCGGCCACACGTCAGCCACTAGCCCACTGTATCACTAACATACATATTTTTGAAGTACAGGTATTAAACTTCATAAAAATAATCTGATAACTGCAACTCGGATGTAAACAAAAGCCGCTTTTATGCAAAAGGAATTTAACTCAAATTCGTTTTAGTACCATTTAAAAGCCAATTCTTTGCAAATTTTGAAAGCTTCCATGGATGTGTGTTGTTTACTTTTCAAGCATTTCAAGTGATAACATTATATAGTGGCTGGCGGGCTTATGGCTTGGATCTTAAGAAATGTTCTACAAACGGGAGTCTCTTTAAAAGGTCAACAGCAGACCCAAAATAATAGAGGCTGTCCCTCTTCCTCTTGAAAACATTTACTACACAAACTACGCAATGTATCCCAGTCAGACGCGGCTTACAAAGTAACACCAAAGAAAGACAAATCAACATTCAATACATCCCTATAGAACACCACCCTGCTGCATCTAGACCCTGCTAATTACCTATCTTGAGATTTATGGATGTATGATTCCAGCTGTGGCGAATCTTCAAACAACATCCGTGGCACTTCAAAACGGAATGTGTCTGACATTTCAAACCTAACAACAACAAAACAAATATTGCTAAAGACAACAATAAATAAAGGGCATTAAATCAGAGGTGTGCCAGCCTGCCAGGTAGAGAATGTTGGAGATTTCAAGTCTGAACGAGGTCCAGCCATCTTGACTATGGCTCCAGCTCAAAATCCAAATGTGTTTCAGTTCGAGACTCAGAATCCGAATCAAAACAAACAACAGTCATGCATTTCATCAAGCTGCAAAGTTAAATATTTTGCAAAATGGTATGCTTTGACTTTCAAAATATTTTCTACCTTTTCATATTTTCAAAATGTAGTTCAATATCAGACGTATAACGTTGTATATGGTAGGCACTGTTTTCGATAGAGTAACAGCTGCATTTAAATAAGTAATTAAGAACAACCTGGTTAGACAATATAATGTAACATAACTTACTGCAACCACATGCTGTGAATAACAACAAACAGCATACAGTGGGCTGGCACATAATTTGTAAAATTTTACTCGCTGTTGATTTACACACACACGCATTAATACAGTATCTTATGACATGGTACACACAGATTAAAATCAAACAACATAATAATTACAAAACTCCACATACTGCTGCATTGCTGCGCTGAAATTTCCAACTGATTCCAGATATTTCCCATAATTGTAGTATGTTGTTCTTAAATGTATCCTATCCAATGTCTCAGCCGTTTGGATTGCCTTCAATCAAAATAAATAAAAATTATTAACAAATAAATAACTAACAATTAACATATAAATATATGAATCAACTAATAAGAAAATTAAGCTAAAAATAATTAATTACAGTGCGACTTCGTTAATATCACCTCCGTTAATATCACGATCCGCTTAATATCACATCACTATGAGAACCAAGCTTCGTCAAAATCAACCATTTTAACCCGCTTAATATCACAACTTGTTTACTATTATCACGCTTCTTGACTGGAAACAATGGTGAAATTAATGATGTTACACTGCATAAGTAAATGATAATTCATTCATAAAATAAATATTAAAAACATTGTTTATTCTTCCAAGAAACAACAAAGTGTTGAAATGACAAAGCAAAGACTACATTGAAACGTTTAACTCTGCTGCAAACAAACAACCAAGTTCAGTTATTATAACGTAGCTAATTAATATTTTGGCAAAGTTAAACTCGAGCTACATATTATGTGATTATATTTCTACAAGCCCCCTGTATTGTGTTGTGTAATAGTGCGTCTGTATAACAATGTGGGGGGTCATACTGCATGCCAGGGGTCCATGCTACAGCCTCATAACATTACTCCCCATTTCAATATGGAATCTGATGTTGCAAGGAGTTTGCTCGCTATGCTAATGACAAGCAGCACTAACAGAAAGGAACCAATTTCAATATGCAAGATGCTAGACGACATAGCATGGCTTACCTTTGTCCAGTTGTTGTGTGCCTGATAGAAGGCGTTTAATAGATCGTATCTCTCAGCTTGCTTGTACAGGAGCTCAGCATCTTCCTACAAGAGAGAATGGAGTTGCCTAGTTCAAGTGTTAAGACATGCATACATAGTATGTCAGACTCATCATCATACTATCTCAGCCATCAGCACTGGGTTACATAAACCATGATTTGCAAGGATTTGAATTGGGACATTGCCTCTTTGTGTTTGCAAACTGCTTATCCCTTGTGTAAGGCCAGGAAATCCCAGCTTAGAGCATTTCCACACAATATTACGGTGGTTAGGAGGAAGCGACAACCACAAATTTAGCACGAGAACAATACAGCACTTCGTTTGCTCTTGACGACATTTGAGAGGTGCAACTTTTTATAAATCTTTAAATTCCGGCAAAATGTAATATACTTAAACAATCTACTGCAAATGCGATGTATCCTAACACAATTTGAAATCATCATTGTAGTGCCAGGACAAGTTACCATTTTGGACTGCCTTTGTTTCAAACGTCCCATATACTTAGTACGGTAAAACTTCTCTATCGGCGAGAGACCTCTAAATTTAATTGAAATAAGATCAGGTTTCATCAGGATGTTACTTATCAATATACTTAAGCTTTCTGCGTTGATGAATTTTCAAAGTTGGTCTGTTTAATATCCCTATTATGCAGATAAAACAGAAGATCAGTGCAATGATCTGCAGTTTTTGTCTCATCAGGATGATCTGCATTGTATTCCATCAGGATGGTCAGCAAGCAGGATGATTTATTACATTCGTGCTTTTAAACTGCAGTACAGTCAAACCTGTATTAGAAACCACCTCTATAGAGCAGCCACCTGCGTATAAAGGACGCTCTTCACAGCCCAAAATTGAAACTTTCTATAGAAATTAACCAGACAGAAAGGCCACATGTCTATAAAGGTCATTTTTCTGAGGTCCCAAAGGTAACCATTATAGACAGGTTTCACAGTAATACCTTCTACTTAATCCTGAACAATCAATAATATGTACCATAGTCAATGTCTGATCACATACCAGCATATTGAGTTGAATGGCAAGCATCGCTACACGTGCGTCAAGCTCTGGCTCATTGAATGACTCCCTCAGTGCCATCGCACCTCTGGCAATTCCCATGTTACCGAGGCAAACAGAAGCCACATCCAAACGTTTTGTCTTGACGCACATCCTGGCCATGTTTTCCCATACTGTACCACTGTAAAAACATCAATAACAATGAATGACAATGAGAAACCTTAAGTAGACAAATGGGACATATCAACATCCTTCTTTTAAAAGCTACCAAATGCTTTTGGGAAAAGTTGCAAACATTAGACTAGAGGATTACACTATGAATGCAAATATGTACAACTGCCAAAAACTTCACGGGATTTGCACGGCTTTGAAATGTTGAACTCTGTCGTTATAAATGTTCACAATCCTTTCATATGGCTTGTTGAAAATTCGCAGATACCGAGGATGTCAAGTTTACGTTGTTTTTACAGTCTTTGATAGATTCACTGGCTTTTCATCAAATTCTCTTTTATAGTGTTAGTCAATCATTCATAGCCCAACCAGAAAAGACAGGCTCGGGCATCTATTAGAGCCTTCTATTTAATTACAACAGCTGGAACAAATCTGCCATCACTTTAGTTCCTATGAAAAATGTTCATATTGTGTTTGTGAGATTTGTAAATCTGGGTAGCGTGTAGATCTTTTGCCTGTTAGTTCAGTCAAATTGGGTGGTGTGTATGTTTGTGGCATCATACAAGGTGTCAAGTGTTGTGGCGTCACAGTGTCATATGTGTTGCATGTTGCATTGTGCTACAGTGAAACTTGTCTATAACGGTCACTTCTTGGACCTAAGAAAAATGACCTTTATAGACAGGTGACCTTTCGGTCCAGGTTGATTTCTATAGATAGTGTCATTTTGTGGTTATGAAAAGTGGCCTTTATACACAGGTAGCTACTCTATAGAGGTGGCCGCTAATACAGGTTTGACTGTAGTATCAAGTGTGTCAGCTGTAGTTTTGTATAGGTATTGCATTGTAAATATGTATTGCACGTGCTCTGCAAAATAAAATCAGTTTGCTTGAAGTTATTGGCGAGGAGCCACTTGCAGCGTTGTCGTAGCTGTCTTCCTCTCAGCAAATCATACTCTTAGAAAGACTAACCTTTTAATGGCTTTGATGCATTTGAATGCTTCATCCATGTTACCAATTGCCGAAAGGTAGCTGAAATTTATCATAGCTTTGTGAACTGATGCCTCACTGTCTTCCAGACCTACAAAATCTCTCATTGTCTTTCTCTCAACTAAAAACTTTTTCTCCTCATCTCCGGAATCAGCCCCGTCTGTCTTCTCAGAATTCTACAAAATAAATTTATTCATCAGATACAATCAATGCAAGCTCAAGGATTTCACTTTCATCTCTAGACGTATTACCAACTAAGAACAATTCTGAAAATATGCAAAACATAGTCAAACCTCTTTTCTCAATAAATGTTACAAAGCAATCATAAGAACTTCACACTCCACAAGAATGCAAACTATTGCCAAAGTCTAGCCCTCAGTTTTGCAAAGCTACACAGTCTTTCACAGGATTTCATGTGGATTTTACATGGACTCAGTCCATAGTGCTATTTTTTAGAATTTCTCTTCTCTTTCTTCTATTGTTTTATTATTTGTTAGGCACGTTCAGTGGCGTAGCCAGCTCCCAGATGTTGGTCCTGCTCAACAATTTCAAGCAGGGGACCTATAGGCTAGGCTAATATGTCATCTCCGTTTGCCATTGTTGTGAGCGTGCTAATTGCAAAGTGCATTTCAAATAAATTAGCCTTTTTGCTAGCATGGCAAGAGAGAAAGTTGAGCAATTTTGCCGCTTCTTGTCAAGAAAACCCAGTTGCAAAGTTGTTGCTTGCCGTAGGCCCGTGGCTTGTGCATAAGTGTGATCTGTAGTCAAAACAATGCAGCCACGGGTCTTTGCAGCCAGTTTCCAGCAGTCCTGTTCGCTCACTCCTGCTCCTCAGAATGAGCAGGACTAGACGTCCAATTTAGGACCGCATGGAATGCAGAAACAATGGAGCAAGGCCCGGTTCGACCAATCAAAGCACAGCAGCAGTTATGTCACTCCTGCTGACTGAAACGAGCAGGACTGCGGGAATTTAGTGACTTTTACAGTGAACTCGTAGGGCCTCCGAAAGGCAAAAATGACCTGATTTCAAGTCATTGAAGGCAAGATAAGTTTACCTTGAGGATTTTGAATATATCATTATCTCATTTATTGAAAATACCAATTTCGACTGAATTTCATTTGGTCCTGCTTAGCAGGACAAGCAGGACCGCTATCTACGCCACTGGGCACATTCATTTCATAAATCTGTTTCCAACATCATCAGTTGGCATATGAATGCCAACTCAAAGAACAGAATTGCACATCACATAATGAAAGACATACATAAGTAAGTAAGTAAGTATATACAATAGCGAACCCACTGGGTTCATTGTTAAAACTGTGTGTTTGCTATAAAATTCTCCACGGCTGCCCTCCACTCAGCGCGATCACGACCCAGTGGCAATAGCTCCTGGTCAAGCACGCGACCAAGGTCTTCCAACGGGGACCCCGCATGCGGGCCAGACAGGCCAGAGACCAGCGCAAGGAATGTATAATACATAAAACTACTACAATTCTTTCACAACAAGGCTAGAAATGAAAGTGCCTCCTATCGTAAAACAATTATGCTATCTTGACTCTTGTTCTTAATCACAGAATATAGTTGTCAATTTTAACCGCTAGATCAATTATTTGTAAATTTTAAGTAATTTTTCTGTAAGTATCTTGGTGATTGACTATGATGCTTAAGTAAATTTAGAAATAGTTTAGTACATAACATATAGATATAATGCCAGAACTAATGCCATACTTGGATATTTCCAACTTATAATTTACAATTATATTTCAAGAGGCAGAGCGATAGAAGAAGAAAACTTGACGGTAAAACAATTTTACTGCGAGCAAGACAGAAAATATTCCTTACCTTCTTAATCATGTAGCAGTATGGGATATCAAGACTCAGCAAAGCTAAATAAAAGAATAATGTGGTATGACATTAGGAGACACAAAACAATTGACAACAAGTTCGAAATTGTATACTGAAATACAAGATTAAATTTCCAGTTTTCTGAAATGTTTGCAATCTTAAAAAGTGAATGAATACATACCGTGCAAGTCAAATTTTACTTGAAAATTATGAATTCGATTGTGGCATAAGAAAGCCACTACTGGTAACAATCTCAAATGATATTTTTTAGGAATTGAACTATTTTTCTATCATAATTTAAATTTAACTGCCTTTTTGTAAACGAAAGCATTTTCAACAGCTTATCATTCTGTAAGAATGGAAAATAATTTCTTAGCATAAAATAATTTGTCAATGTAAAATAATTTCCTAATGCAAAATACATTGGTTAGTAATTTTTCGTCAATGTAAAAATGTAATATAATGTAATATCATTTTTATACAGTTGACCTATTCACATGAACAGATTTTCAATAGGGTACTGTATACCTCTGTCAATGTAAACATTTTGTCAGTGTACAATTTTTTGTCAATGAAAATTTTTCTAATTTGAAAGTTTTCTTCAATGTAAAAATAAAAAACTTAGCATTACATGTGTTGATTCGAATACATGTAACAGCAAGTATCTAAAACTTATCAATTTTTGATTTTGATTTTCATTACTTGTAACTATATACTACTTGCTACATTCATATGTTGTTTAATTATACAGTGTAACCCTGCTAATAATTTAATATCACCTCGGTTAATATCACAACCCTCTTAATTGCAACCTAACCCCATTACATCTTACCACTTTGATTGTCTTCAATTGGAAAGTAACCATGAGCAATGATGCCGTAATCAGGAGAGCTGAACAAACTAACGACCATACCAGTGCCCTAGGTAACAAATAGAAAAAGAACAGCATAACAGTCAATTTCAACTGTATCGGATTGGGATTACCGGTATTTTGTCAACAGCAGTAGATTTTTGTGCAGCTAATATGTTTTGCAGTCTGCATTTGCTTAATGTGTCAGTACAGTTTCTATAATGATCACCTCTGAGACCTAAGCAAAATGACCTTTATAGACAGGTTGCCTTTCTGTCCAGGTTGAAATATATAGAAAGTGTCATTTTGGGGTTATGAAGAGTGGCCTTTATACACAGGTGGCCGCTCTATAGAGGTGACCGCTGATACAAGTTTGACTGCATTGCCATTTATGAATCTTCTTTGATTTCAGTCTGCTATGTTTATGATCTCGAACTACCATTCTTTCGTCTGCATTGGCGTTTTGAGCACTTATGGTCCAGTTTCCACATTATCACATGCATGCCCACACATTTTCGTTTCAAATGTTAATAAGAGAAATCAGTAAGCCAGTAAGGCAGTCAGTATTCAAACAGTAGAGTAACATGGGGAGTCTACAGGGTTGGATAATAACAATGTTCCACTACATAACAAGTGTTTAGTGATGATTGATTGTTTGTTGCTAATCATACAATACACAGTTGACGAAAAGCACAAACAAATAGTCTTACATGCTGGCTACTTTCAGTTGATGATGTAGTTGGTGAGAATGCCCCTTTCCTAGAATCGGTTGTAAGTTTCTTGCTACTCTGTGGTTGGATTGTCTCACAGAGAAATAACTTTGGCTCGGTAGCATCCCAGTGTACGTGCAGAGGTACTCGGCCTATTTGAATCAAGTCAAAAGCATACAGTAAATGACGAAGAAAAAATACAACCCATTGGTTCATTTGCTGGTTGTTTAAATAACCACCTGTCTTAAATGACCACCTGTCTTGAGTGACCACCTGTCTTGAATGACCACCTGACTTGAGTGACCACTTGCTTAAAGTTACCACATGTAACACATGACCATCTGCCTCAAGTCAACTCATCACCTGTCATTGGTGAGTGGTCATTGGCTGGGTATCACAATGCTTGACAGCTCATCAAAAAACAAGTCTTGCCTCCATTTGTAATAACTTGAGACAGTTAATTTTTGCAATATTTGGCAACTGCTTCATGACACTTGCTTTACCTGGAATGTCCAATAAAGTATATTTGTTTTTAAGCTTTTGTCATCAGATTTCGTTTAGAGGCAATGTTGTTGCTGGATAAGCCAAATCTTGTGAACAACAGCCTTTCTTTTGTCAATCAAGCAGATTAAGTTGGGCATGCTATTTTAACATGCGAGAAGAAAACACGTGCAAATTTGAGCAGCGACATTTAATTTAAGAACGAAGCACGCTGTCAGCAATAAAAGAAAAGAGGGCATCATAAAAGAGGATACGCATTTCCAAACAAACCCAAAGACGACGGTCATACGTCTCTGACGCGACACTATGACACCTTGGACACGGGTGTCATTCCAAATGCAAACTATGCAACAAAGATCAGATGACACAAACACAGGCTATTTCAATTTCACAAAATCACCTTTGATTGCCTTTGTTAGTTGATCTTGTGCCAATTTCAATCCCTCATCTTTATCATTTTGGCCTTTTCCTTCTTTGAAATCGAAAAATTGAACTCCATCTGTCTCCACCTCCCAAACGTAGACGCGATTGTCTGCTACTGATTGACCCTGTTGCAAATGGAATAAACTACAGTCAAACCTGTATTAGCGGTCACCTCTATACAGCAGCCACCTGTGTATAAAGTCAACTCTTCATAACCTTAAAATGATGCTTTCTATAGAAATCAACCTGGACAGAAAGGCAACTGATATATAAAGGTCATTTTCCTCAAGTCTAAGAGGTGACCGTTATAGACATGTTTCACTGTATTATGACTGCCATAAACTCAAATAACATAACGAAACAATCTAATGCAAAAATAGATCCTCTTTATCACATTGATTCCAATTAAATTCATTGCAATCAGGTGAGAGTTTGGCTTTGGTGCTTGGCTGATGCTCCATGTTACTCATAGGACAATGCATTGTGCATATACACCAACTGTAACAGGCATGGCTTGCAATGCACAGAATCAATTGCAAGGCGTGCGGTTTATGTCTGTTACAAACTATCCCATGCAAGAATGACTGCTGACTGGCCATATTGTTCGCTATTTATAGCCTAACAATGAGGCTTGTAAGAGGTCACCCAAGGTACTGACGAAGGTCAGGTGGATCTATAGCCACGGTAATCATGGTTTGAGTTTAACTATGCCTAAATGTTATGTACCCAGCATTTAAATGACTGTAAGCAGCCCAGTGTCTAATGCAAAACAACACCGACCGCATTTCCTCATGTACAATTTGCTTTGTAAATAAGTCAACAATTTGCTCTGTGGTGAAGCCAAAAGATGGTAAGCATAGCCGAAGGCAACGTTACACAAATAAGGGTACTTAGTAATTTTTCTGAAATAGATGTAACTCTATATATTGTTTGATGAAGAAATAAATGTAACACATGTCAATCGATTCCAGAGCATCACGAAATTAGTTGTGTCCCTCAATCAAGCACTTGACATTACAGACAACCAACCTTATTGCACATGAAAGCAACCCTGGATCCATTGCAATTGCATTTGACGGTTGTCAGTCTCCCCAAACCAGGGACACTTTCATTCAGATCTTTGATGTTCCCATGTTGCCTTGCCTCCCTAGTAAATAGAAAAGATAGCAATGAAACATACACGGAAATAACGTTAAATCAGTTTGCCCAATATTGCCCAATACGGTATATTCTCAGTGGCCCTAGCTGGGTTTCCATTTCCATATTTCTTGTTATTTTGATCAGCTTATCCGACATCGCTCAATACGATATATTTTGATGGGCCCAGATGGGCTTTTCTGTATTCTTGTTAATTTTGATCCGATAATCTGATATTGCAAACTGCGATATATCGCACAATGAATTTGAATTTCTTCTGTTGCATAGCAATTTATTTTGCTTAATCCAATATTTCGGATATTATGGCAGACATTAATGCCATGTGAAACATTAGTGGTCACAAAAAGCCTTCTGCTGTAACGTGTTTGTATCTTCAATGTCGCAAGCCGAAACTGAATTCGAAATGCCTGCCATTCAATCATGAAATATTGATTTTTGTGAGAACGAAGATGACAGCAAAGCATAATGACATACGCATGCTTTGTTCTTGTCTATTGTCCTTTGTGTTCTATTGTTTTGTCTTCCAGTGGGAAAAACGATAATTGCATAGCCTTGCCGTCGTAAAATTAATGTTCACCATGATAGACTGAGACATCTCAGTACAGTCAAGTCTGTATTAGCGGCCACCTCTATAAAGCAGCCACCTGTGCATAAAGACCATTCTTCAGAAGCCCAAACATGACACGTTCTATAGAAATCAACTGGATAGAAAGGCTACCTGTACATGAAGGTCATTTTCGTCAGGTCCCAAAGGTGACCATTATAAACAGGTTTCACTGTACTTACCTTCTTGTAAGGTCAAACACTTTAACAATTCCTTTACTTGTTCCAGCAACCATGAACGAGCCATTTGCATTCAAGTGGACAGGATCACCTTCTTGTTCTGTAAACGCAAGCTCCTGTTTCACAGTGCCCTAGAGGAGAAACAACAGTATTGTAAAATGACAGCTGCTTTGCTTATCAAGGCAGTTAAACTCATCAGCCCAAGATGAGCGTGGGGTGGGTGCTTGGTCGGTGGGAGGTATGCGGCATGCGTTGTGCGCTGCTATTATGGGAACCCTGTCACCACCAACCCACTGCCAAGCACCGTCACACTGATAAGCAGTGGAGATATTACTAATAGACTACAGTTGATATGTGGGGCGGGTGGGAGGAAGTTGCTTCTTCGCGATTGGTACGGTAGCTCAGACATCGCGCTCGTGCTTGTCTCCCTCATATTATTGCTGCCTGTAGATGGCATAACAAGCCAACTCCTTGCAAGCACAGACGTCAGCGTAGAATGGGGAGTGCTGCTATGAGGCAGCAGCATAACTGATACGCCGTAAGGCCGCTGACATGGTTGACCGCTGGTTGACAGCACATTACAGGGGGCTGGTAGCAAATACGATCGCACAACACTTGGCTTGAGTTTAACTTCGCCGAAATATTATTTAGCTATATTAAAATACAAAGCGAACTAAAGTAACTTAGCTGATCGATTGTGAAATACAATAAGTTGTTGGCTTTTTTTATGGGGTACATACATCATAAAACAGTGAAAAGTTACATATTGTATAGCATGTTAGCAGCAATTGGATATAAAACATTTAATATGCAGAAAACAATAATCACAGAACAATGGTCCATAGGAATTTATCTGATGCAGCGGACAGAGTTAACCCTTGTCTTGCTATTGACGTGTATACACATTGACGTGTATACACGTTATCAAAACAGGTCAAAAGTAGCAACACATAACCAATCAAATAGTTAGTCCTTAGCAAGCAACCAATCAGCAATTGATGAAGCGACTTCAAGTCTTCATTTAAATAGTTTTACAAGCAGGACATGGGTTAATATGCTTAGGAATTTGAAGTGACAAAGGATCTCAGATGATGACTACAAAAGACTAGATGGCAAATCTATCATCTAGCAAAGAAGTAGTCCTTAACTCCTCATAATTGCTAAAGTTATAGAAGATCTCCTGTGGAGTTTACCTGGAATGTTCTGACCGATATTTTTCCAGGTTCGATAAGATAAAGACTTTGTTCATGTGCTTGAACCAGATCAGAGTCAGAATTGAATGTTCCTTGTGACGAAGAAAAGAATTGAAATTCAACAATCACACTACATTGTAAATTGCAGTTTGGTTTGCTTTAACCGGTTAACACCTGCGTTATACGAGCGTGCTGAACTAAATGCAATTGAGCTCACTCCAATTGCGTATTTGGCATGCTTCTGTGTTTTACAGTCAAACATAATTGGGCATGCTGCTAAAATTTGCGTCAGAAAGGGGAGGGTCAGGGCGAATTTAACACCAAAACGATCAAATTCAGGAAGTGGATAGACGTCGAGTTACTGTTCTCAGAAATCTTTCGTCGTTTTTGCTGTCATCAATCGTACTGACGAATAGGCCGCGCCTTCAGCAAATGCATAGAAACTATTGCAATGTCTTCTCAGGGAAAGTGAAGAGCAGCAGATGGAATCACTCGGCAACATTTTTCTCCCAGGTGATTGAATTTGTCACAAATAGGAAATATCTATCTGCCATGGCTTGCACACACTCTTTCATGTAATTGTTTGTGTCGTGGAAGCCTTGTCAAGGAATTCTGGTAGTCGATTGTAATGCTTTTGCTCGAAAAAGTTTAGATACTTGCGTTTACCCCCTGCATTCAGTTCGGCATGCCAGTAGCATGGTCGTCTAATCCAGAGGTGCGCTAGAAGCATTTGGCATGCTTGGAACTGGCGTGCCAACGAATTTGGTACACACTTAATCATTAGGTACGAGCTCAACTGGATCATACACGGCGTGCTAGCAGCGCGTTTAACTTGAATAAATGAATGCCTTTAGTTCGGCACGCTCGTATAACGCAGGCCTAAGAGACCATTAACTAATACTCTAAAAATTGAAACCTGAGAATCGTATAAATGCAAACGTAATAGAATTCGAATATTGCAGTGTAAAACAGAGCTATCAACTTTTCAAGCATATAGAAAGCCAAACAACGGAAAAAAATTAACTTATAAGTGAAATGCAATCTTGTTTAGAAGCTTCATATTATATGTAGCTAAATATAATTTAAGTGAGGTTAGACTCACACCATAGTGCTAACTGCGGTAGGGTTGTAATGGAGGCTGGTCTCATTGTGGCACAGTAGGTGTGGTGTGTCATCAGGCAGGGAATTCTTGCTACAATTCTCATTGCCGAGCACATGGCCTTGATGGTGGGGTGTGAGCAGCAGCTCCTCACCATTGCTACTGCCTGCGAGATCCTGGAACATTTGCCTTACCAGAATTTGTGCATTGGCTGCAAATCGCACGCAACACTAGACTTTGCACCACGATAAATATTGCTGGGACGCTAGGAATTTCCCAACCCTCCCTCTCCCTCAAATTTATTAGCAGGTAATCTTAGGAATTTCACTGACTTAGCAGTGTGACTGGTGCTTGGTTGTCGTGACAGGTTTGCTATCTCGACTACTGCCATTCGCGGGGAAGCAACCCCACCAAACCAATTCCTGCTATTCGCTTGTACACAGCTCCCACCAAACCAAGCACCAATGCCAAAACAACTTATCTATGGTGATGAGCTTAACTTTTAGCACTAGGTTGTTCAGCATAGTCCTGGTGGGAAATCTTGTCTCTTTAATCATTATGTATCCGAAAACGTGTCAAAACCATGGGAAACGGAAAAACCATGAAAACCCATGTGAAAATAAGCACTATGTAAAACCATGTGATTTGCATGTGAAGAGGGCACTTTTATATGGTTTTCACATTACAGTATAACTCGGTTAATATCACCTTGGATATTATCACGTCTCGGTTATTGTCACGGAAAGTGA
>OFHS01001658.1:5562-25915 GCA_900245855.1 Calvadosia cruxmelitensis
ATTTTCTGGGTGTTTGAACGCCCACGTAACCTTACTTTACAAGTGAGAAACATGATAGCCAAGTGGGATAATATGATATTGTATCATGATGGGTTAGTCAAAATCCACTGGAACTGAAATTAAATGGACTAATCTACAGCAATAGGTATGCAAGTTCATTGGCTGCCCTTCGTACATTGCAACCCATTCAAGTGAAACTCAGACAAATGCAAACGCAAGTGATGGCCGGCATACCAATTGTTCACATCAAAACTTTCTTGAAAATAATGGATATGTACAATTTTGTTATAGGACAAAAATCGCTTCATGGAAAGTAATTTCAGGTTAAATTTGTCTCGATATAATTTTGATGCAGATCACACAATTTGACAGATTTGGTTGTTTTGACGTTTGCTGTGTTCTCTCTATGTTTAATTTGATTAAATGTGAAAATAGCTCTTCGTATATAAATTTGAAGAGACTCCTCTCACTTGCCTTTGTCAAAGATTATGCATTGTAGCAATAGTCAAATGGTTCTCGGGTAAATATTGATGTGCTTTATCCTGTCTATTGTTTTCAGAAATCTATAATTATTTTTACATTGGATGCTTGCTTATATGCAAACAAGTAGTTTGGCAAGTTTGACTTACAGTGCTTGTTAAGTGGGTTGTACTGTACACTACCCATCATATATTTTCCCTTGGAGTTGGATCAGTTGCAAAATCCACTCACAAGTAAAAGGATTTGAGATTTAGTCCTGGACTACACTTCATTGTCGATCCATGAGTAAGCCTCTAGCAACTTTGCACGGAACTAATGGATGACGAGCAGTTTGCTGACAATGCACTTAGGTCTTGAGTATTGATCACGTAATATCGTACTTTCAACCTGTGGTAACATGTTATGCCATTTTTTAATGCAATTGTAAATTTTTTTGTCATCTACTTTGATTTCAGAAAGCCATTACTGCTATTTGTGATCACATTTGGAAAAAGAGCAAGTTATTTGCAAAGGTAGGCAATAAATGTCTGTAGAAATGTTATAATGGTTATAGATGTAAGCTAATCAAATATATATAGCTTGTAGGCCCACAACGTGATGTAGGTAGTAGGTCTGCTTAGAGCTGGGTCGATTGTGGATTTTAAACTATCGATTAATCGACCCAAACAATTGATAAACTATCGATTAATCAGACCATACAAAGGCCTTTTGTTCCTTGTCTCATTGTCGTAGTTTGCCTTTGTAAAGTCATGGTAATGATCTTCTGGTTCGGTGATCTCTTTGTTTTATGCACTTTTGTATGCTCTTTAATGAGCTAGAAGGTAATTGTAAACTGAATAATGGTGTCTAATCCTTTGAAAGGCATTAATAGAAGCACATCTTTTGTAATATCGATGAAACGATGGTTGAACCGGAGAATCGATTGCCAAAAAACAATCGATTAATCGATGCATCGGACCCAACTCTAGGTCTACTTTGTCTTGGACATGTTTGCCTTACGAAGAATCAATGACTGCCCAAGCGGATAATGTTGTCGGCCCTTCCAACCGGCTGAAAAGTTTCAAAAATGCACAGAAGAAGAGATAGTTGGATCAGATCTGTGTGATGTCTCTGGGGTTGCACTTTAATTATCGGATCGACAATAGAAACAGCCAAGGATCCACGGCAGTGGAGTGGAGGGGCATCCGGCGTGACACAATATGAACAGCTAATTGATGACAATGTGAGGATATACCATTTTAAAATGCGAGGGAATCTATTCAGATTTCTTTGGATTACCTTTCCGCAAAATGGGATGTGATTATTGAAAGTGGAATTGTGTCAGATGAATTTTATTATAGCCTAGGCCTGCTGTTCCGCTAATTTGCTGTATAGTTGTAACTGACTTGCATTTGCAGAAAGCCAAACCAAAAGCTGACCCAGTCCTGAGAAAGCGAAGAAATGAAGGTAAAGAATGTGCACTTGTGATTACCGTTTGCTTCTTTGTATTTTAAATATGTATCTTGTTGTGCCAAAGTTTTCTTTGTTTTTTTATCATATTTTGCTCTCGTTATAGAGGACCTTGATTTTCCTGATGCTAAACAAAACAAGACAGACGGCGAAGTAGATGTCCGCACTCCCGCAGAAAGGTAAGCTATCTAATCAACAAAAGTTAGTTAAAGAGCATATATTTTCCAACACTATTTGCAGTCCAGTTTGCATTGTGTTCACTTCATTCAATTGGAATTATAGCACTGGCACATTATTATATGTGTGGTTACTGATTTTGTATACAGTCAGCTCCGCCAATAACGGTGCGTTTGGGACCGTCCAAATTTAACCGTTATTGACGAAATACGGTATAGGCAAAGCAATGAAAATGAAATTCCGGTAATGGCGGAACCATTATTGGCGGAGTTGACTGTATACTGTTGTCAAAATGTTGACCACTTGTAATCATTGCAGTCTTGGGCATCTTTGTAATCTTCTACTGTTCTCATGCTCACAGACTCCAGATATTTGCTCAGCTGTGAGAGATAGTTTCCAGGCATGTCCGCCAATGCTCTGTTTGTTAGTACCCTTTCTTTTATACAATTGCAAGCAAATGTTTTATATCTACCTATCCGTATATAAACAAGCAAACAAACAAACAAACAAACAAGCAGTGTTGCTTAAGGGATGACCTTGATCATGTGAACCTAGACTGTTTAAATTTATTCCTACCTTGTATTCCTCCTGCTTATTTCATGATCAAAATAAAATAAACTATCTACATAACTATATATTATCATTGTAAATCTATATATGCTTGAAAACAATGAAAACAGTTTAAAGAAGTGAAAGAACAAGCACCATGTAAAAACTTATAAAAGCAATGTGAATTTGAACGAAAAACTATTAAAGAGTGCATTTTCCACACATGATTTTCACATTGATTCCACATTGTTTCAGTTCACAGTGTATGTTGTTACCGTGGCCTTACTCTTGTTCTTCCAGGGTAGCTCTTGCCGTTGCTCCTCTACATCTTATGCCGTATGAAAAACAAATTCAGGTATGGTACAACTGTCCACACTATAATTATGTTGAATACCCCCATTCAGGACTGCCATACAGACAAACCTGTATTAGCAGCCACTGCTACAGAGCAGCCACCTGTGTATAAAGACCACTATTCATAATTCCAAAATGACACTTTCTATAGAAATCAACCTGCACATAAAGGCCACCTGTCTTTAAAAGTCATTTTATTCTGGTCCCAAAGGTGACCGTTATAGACAGATTTCACTGTATATACAATCAAACGCTGTTATTATCGGTGTTCCATCAGATAATGTCTCACAATGTCTTGATATCTCTACTGGTTGAATGCCATTTCTAATACTTATCAATACTGCTAATTTGCCTTGCTTAATATTCAAACTAGCTTAATCTACTACTTGCTCATAAAACTGTTTAAATGAAGACTTGAAGTTGCTCCATCAATTGCTGATTGGTTGCTTGCTAAGGACTAACTATTTGATTGGTTATGTGTTTCTACTTTTGACTTGTTTTGAAAACGTGTATACACGTTAACAGTAGGACAAGGGCTAACTGGCCAGCAGTGGAATATTAACTGAGTTCAACTGTAAATAGTACACATGTGCATTGAGAGTGAACCAATATTCTAAAAATACGGCTAATCCCCTGTCTATAATATAGATTGGAGGTTTTACTTAGGGAAGCAAATGTGACATTCCGCCTTGTATTTTGATTCTTTCGTCAAGGCTAAATTGTTATCACAATCAATATCTCAATACACTATGAATCCAAAATCATGTGAAGACCATGTGAAAATCATGTGAAAATCATGTGAAATGGGAAGCACCATGTGGAAAACCATGTGAAATTTCAAACATCATATGAAAAACCATGTGAATTAGGAAACAGAGCGAAAATCCTTGTGACAGGACATTTTTCACATGGTTTTTCACATGATTTTCACATGGATTTCACATCATGCAGTGTGGTTTTAAGCGTCGAGAGGGCCTAAAGCATTTTATCCGAGAGGGGGGCTAATGTCTAACGATGAAATAGCTCGAAACTTACTATTGTTAAAATGTTCACCGATTGGCATATCAGAGATTTTGATTTTGCTTATAAACAGCAAATTTGGAAAAAATCAACTCAATAGCATTCTTCAGTTGATTGCACACTGCACTAGATCTCAACATCCTGGTACTGCACATTTGAATCTTTGAACTTGCATTGGGAAGGGCCTATCCAGACTGAGGGCCTAAAGCACTCGCTTTGAGTGCCTACTGGTTAAAACCGCCCTGTTCACATTGTATCAGTTCATAGTGATATTAGGTATTTAACTATTCATCTATCCAGGTGCATGGTGATATCAACATGTCCTCTTCATTTTTCTTTTCAAATTTCAGCTAAAGGAAGACAATTTGAAAGATGTACTTCGCCGCGTTGGGAGACAACTGGTTTCATCTAAAGCTGTAAGCCAGATTTGATTTTCCTTGTATGAAGACAATTCAATAGATAAAAAGTATATAATTCCATATAATATGAGTATAGACATGATTACTGTGTTATTCAATGCTAGGTTAGTTAAGCACGAATTAGTATTTTGCAACTTACTTGGTACTCATTTGTAGCGTACAAGTCTGTCCCAGGACATCAAGAAACGACCAGTCGCATCAACTTTGTAAATTGTGTCACGGCATGTACTTCTTAACCATTATTTTGTATGCGCTCTTTATATGTCTAAAATATAGGGCCTACTCCTAAATTCAATATCAATCAAGTCACTGCTATACATGTGCAATGCAACCTCATTACAGTCAAATCTGTATTAACGGCCTCCTCTATAGAGCAGCCACCTGTGTATAAAGGCCACTTTTCATAACCCCAAAATGACACTTTCTATAGAAATCAACCTGGATAGAAAGGCCACTTGCCTATAAAGGTCATTTTCCTAAGGTCCCAAAGGTGACTGTTATAGACAGGTTTCACTGTAATATCACTTTAGTTTTCCAGCCAAAAATGTGATAACAAACGGGTTGTGATATCAACCGAGGTGATATTAACAGGGTTACACTGTATACATGTTTAAATGTGAATTTGAATTGAATGAAACCATTGATTGTATGGATTTGTTTGTTTGCCCTCTTGCTCAAGGGCACTTATATTCTTGTCTCATTTGTTTTCTAGGGGGATTGGGTGAAAGAAAATTGGTATGAGTAACAGTGTATATGCCTGGTTAAAGTTTATTATGTGTGTAGATAAATATTCATGCGTGACTGCTTGCCAGGCGATGGATAGATAGAGAAGATTCTTTTGGATTCTTTTTTACGTTGTAGGCAAGCCATTCAAAGTACATATTCTTATCAAGAATTTCGTGCTGAAATCTTTATAGTCCATTTGCTCTCAAATCTTGAGATGTTCTTATGTACCTCTTGCAATCTCGATTGCGTCACCCAGTGATCTTAAATTTAGATACTATTTTCATGCTAAGATGTTACAGTCAAACCTGTATTAGCGGCCACCTATATAGTGCAGCCACCTGTAAATAAAGGCCATTCTCCATAACCCCCAAATGACACTTTCTATAGAAACCAACCTGCAGAGAAAGGTCACCTGTCTATAATGGTCATTTTCCTCAGATCCCAAAAGTGACCGTTATAGACAGGTTTCACTGTACCTCTTCATCGTGCTTGCTAGAGTAAGTAGAACAAGCTTCTCTTGCGAAAGAGGCATTGTATCACAAGGCAGGGTAGTCTGCATATGAGGCTGTGCTACAGCCACAACAAGCATTGTTGAGGTAAATGATAGAGTTAAGTTTCTTTGGGATTTTGATAGCTGAGTGAAATGTTGTAGCTCATATGTACTTCTTGCATTCTTGATTATGTCATCCAGTGATCTTACATTTAAAGACTGTTTTCATGCTAAAGTGTTACAGTCAAACCTGTATTAGCTGCCACCTCAATAGTGCAGCCACCTGTGAATATAGGCCATTCTCCATAACCCCCAAATGACACTTTCTATAGAAACCAACCTAGACAGAAAGGCCACCTGTCTATAAAGGTCATTTATCTTAGGTCCCAAAGATGACTATTATAGACATGTTTCACTGTTTTGTTATTTCGTTCCAATGCCTAAATATTCTTTTCTCACAAAATTTTGTTTCCATTTTAGCAATTTGCATGGTGGTCTCTGCTGTCCTTTATTCCCCATCAAGTCATCAGTAAGTCATCGGGTGTGACCCAAATATTTTCTGCATCACTAAAATAACAGATGCTAGCCTGTAAGGTCTGATCTGTAAATGGAATGGTTGCTCAATCTGAAGAAATCAAATAGCCCTCACTCTGTCATACTATTGTCATACTATATACATTATCAACCACCCCCTCTACAGAAGCACAGTATGGCCTTGCCCCTGAAGCATTAGATAGGGTTCATAATGATTGGTTTCGTTAGCACCAACAGGAAAATGAAAGTACATAAACTTCAATGCATGAATAGAAGCCGTCACATTACGGGTACGTAGCTGCCTGTCACAGTTGCATAGCTGGATACTCCGTACAACAGTGTTGAAAATTGGATAGACTTACTATGATGCTTTGGTAGGCTACACTAGTAGCATTTGTTATGACAGTTTTCGTCTTGACGATGTTAAGCAGTTTGATGATAAGCATCTGCTTTGACGATGTTATTGTCGTGTGCAACTACGCATGATTCCTGTAAAGCAATTCTATTTTGTTTTCCAGCTATACTAATTTTCCCAACAATTGTTTTAGCCTTTGCAAGATGGATACAGAAATAAAGTTGAATTCAATGTTGGTCCTTACCCGGGGACACTTGGTGAGTTTTTTCTTTGCAATGCTCTTTATTTTGAAGTAGGAAAATATTGCTCTTTCGATCTTTCCACATAATTGATTTCCTATAGTGAAGTGTTTCATGCTGGCTTTATTTTTAACTTTTTATTATCCTTCTTTCTTAGCATCCAGTGTCGGCTTTCGATTGGGAAACTATAGAGGTAAATTGTTAGGGCCTACCAGTTACACACTGTTACACACTACCTATCCCTACGCAAATGCTATTTGTCGTTATCTGTTTCTGGAATTCTAACGTCAATATAGAACACATGCAACAATGGCAAGCTCTTTTTGCTACCTAGTTTTGTACACAAGAAGCGAAGACCATGTCACTAATGCATTAGTGCAATTTGATAGCATCCACTCGAGCCAAGAAGAAAGTAGCTAGGTTTACATTGTCATTTCCATAAAATTGTGCTCTACAAGATGGCTGTTGTGCAGCCCCATATTATGTAAACATCAGCTATTCTTAACACCCTGCCATCCCGCCATTCAATGTTTAGTTCTGTGCTGACATATTGTGATATCTACAAGAACATCTTTTGACCAAGGACCATCACAAATTATTCCAGCTTGATCAAGTTGCTCTCAGACTTCACATCCATTCACTTTGTAAAATGAAATGGGATTTGTGCCATAGAGGTTCACTTTGCTAATATGTATGTATGTATGTATGTATGTATTTGTATAATTCTGAAAAACGGCACGAACAACCGCATTACAAACAGAATGATTAAAATATGGTATACAATGACAGATAAGAAGCTAATTACATCAAGCAAATGTTACAAATTTTAAAAGATTTTCATTACAGAGGTTATGTTTGAACTCTTTAACGCTTTGAGAATGACGAGTAGAAAGGGACAGGGAATTATAAGCATTTATTGCACGAAGGGCAAAAGATGATCTGTGGCGCTTCCTCCGAAAGGTGGGAAATTCTAATCGACCGTGTGGCGTGAACGAAAAGATCATGCTACTGTCTAGGTCAACAAACTTGTTGATGATTTTAAAATATATTGCCAAGTCGAAATAAAGGTGTCTTTTTTCCAGACTAATATGTTGTATGATTTAATATGTCCTGTTTGCCGGTGGTAAAGTTGGAGCTATATGTCCTATAAAACAATTAAATGCAATTTAGTGACATACATCGTTACGTCATTTCTCTGCCAGTACGTTATTCAGAAGCGATTGGTGTATCCAGATTGCCTGATCTTCTTTGTTGTGTAAACTGTTCGACAGCAACATCCTATATTTTGGTTCTTTTTTAACAGAGGGAAATTGCTATGTCGCTGAACCTACATTGTGCCGCAATGTTTCTGACGAAGCCAAGACATTAGCCAAGGTCTGACAGACTATTGAATATGTGCATCTCTGGTTATAAATTGCTGTTTATTTTTGCTAGAAAAACCTGCAGTTGTTCTGTCTTTTATGAAGGTTTTTCAAGATTTTATCTTAACATCAAAGCATGCTGGTTTCGATCCTGTCACACATACTGGGTTTGTACTTGTTTGACGTCATGTCATGTGATGTGATTGTTGCTGGACTGTTTGAAATTATTGATATTGCTAGATGAATTGCTACTCAATCTATCAATCAATCAATTAATCAATCAATCATTAAATCAATTAATCATTAAATCAATCAATCAATTAATAAGTCAACCAATTAATCAATCAATCAATTAATCAACAAAGTAACCAATCAGTCAATAAGCAAATCAAATATGGATGTCGAGGGGTTGATAGATATACAGATGTAAATTTATGTTGCAGGATGTATAATTGCGGCAGATATGCCAGCGGGTAGCCAGCCCGTTTGAAAGTTCGAGAGTAGAGATTGCAATAGAATCATGTTTTGAAATGCGAGACATTTATAGCAACTGACGAAGGTGCTTGAAGGTTTGATGAGACTGCCACACTATTTGAGCCTGAATTGGGTAACTACTTGAATTGAATTGAATTAAATCGAAATGAGTCAAAGTGCAGGAAATGAGTTAATGCTGTGGCAATGAAATGTAGCTGGTAGATTTTACTAGAAGTGTGGAGCCTGCATTTCAATGTTTATTAATGTGTTTAATTGTTTTCTTAGAGTTTGGCGACAACTGACAGTGCGTACTTGCACAACAGGACAAATCATGCTAATTGTGCAAATTCATTGCCAAGATATGGCCGAGGTAAATATGTTTAACGAAGCAGAAAACATTTAGAAATGGAATAATTTAATTTAATTATATAAATCAATAATTTATAACCGTATAAATAATTGTGTGTAGAAGACGAGAGACGAAGATGGAGGCTTTCGCATTCCACATAATATATATTTGAGAGAGACGTTGCTGGTCCCACGACAGGGAGAGATGGCAGAGTTCCAAGGAGTACATATGGTCGTTGGTGCCAGATCTCTATGTCGTGAGACACAGCGTAGATAAGGACAGACGAAGGTGTTGACACGACGAAGTACAGACGGCAAAGAGAATAATTACAGGATGACACAGCTACATATTCTTACAATCACGTGACTACACAATGACGACATTAAGTTCACACTGACAGCGTGTCAGCCACTACATGTGTCTACCCATGTTAATAGATAATTGAACAAAATGTTTCACGGTCAATTGTTTGTGTAGTAGGACGTCATCTTTATACTGTGTAAAATCATCTGTGGGCATATCATAGAGAGTCGATTGCATACTGTGTGTTGAGAATTGATTGACGACACTTTGTCCGTTGAGATGACTGAGATTCAATTTAATTCACTAAATAATGCAAAACATAAAATGCAAGCAAATTATTACACATTCTAAAGCTGATTTACAGCAATAATACAAAAATCAAATATAACCGGATATCTTACATCGGTGGGTTTTCCCAACGGTTTCTTCGGCGATATGATGCTCTTTTCTTCGATTGTCGCGATAGAGCTGGCAACTCTGGCGGTGCAACGGCGTCGAATTTCTATAGGTGCTTGCTCTTCAAGCGTTGAACATATTCTCTCTAAATTACGAGAGTCGCTTTTATACATATTCACGAATATAAAGATTACATAATACAAGAGTTTCGAAACTAAGCTAAATAATAGAAAACGTATAAAACTGTGTGACAGCACTTTCGGTTTCGTCGAAACCGATTTGTTATGACAGAAACTGCTCCCACATGACAAGTTAACTTTCGATCTAACAGGAATTAAAACACGCTAATCGTAGGCATAACAATATGTTTCGAAACCTTACTAAAATATACCACTAAATTATTACTTTCGAGTCCGTTCTATTTACAAGTTCCTCCTTCGTTTTCTGCTTCTTGTTCTTGATTTACAACACTGTGCTTCATCTAGAGACTAGAGCTGAACCGATAATGGAGCAATCGAACCAAAAACTTGACAAATACTCTATGCATCAAATTATCACAGAAACCTTTGTCCCGATTCTTGTCTTCGTTGTTCTTGTTATGACGTATTTCTTGTTCCATTGTTCTTTTTTGTCGTGTCTGTTTGTCTGCTCTTTCGAAAGCAAGCATGCATGGTTGACTGCATGATTGTATCTAGTCCCAGCGAAGGCCAGAATGAAGCAAATCGATTGTAATTTTACAAGAAATTGTATGACTGGACAGTCGATAATTGATTTATCTATACATCAATCGCAGCTCCTATCCAGATGATATGTCAGATAATGTGGTTGCAAACTTTATTTCTTGTTTATAGCAACTCCTTTTTATTCATTAGTGTAGTGCTATTTAGCAGCAATGGGTAATATTTTGTTGTAAGGTTCTTCTAAAAGCTTTCAGGCTGATGTGCATCGTCAAATGCATTTTGCAGTATTGTTGTTGCCATATGCAACTCGTAGACTCCTCTAAAGCAGTTTTATCCATTCTTAGCCAGTGTTGGAAGACTTGAAGAACAGCTTGATGGAACTATTTTTCAAGAGGGAAGATCCTCCTCGAGCGCATTCTTTATACTTAGAGGTCAATCGACCAAGGTTTGTCCTGTTGAATTTAATCAGTATTTCCCTTGCCGCATGATTGTTGATTCCTGTCTTATGTAAGTTCTGTAGAATACATGATGATCACCATGGTAATCACTTTGACTTACTTAAGCCTGGTTTCCATTTCAATTGGGAGCTGCCGGCGATCACGGCAGTCTAAATAGAAGTCGCCCACTGCCCGGGGCCGGCAATCACAGGTAATCACCACCAGTGATCGCTGACAGCTCCTGATCGAAATAGGAGCCAGGCTTTACTTAGACTTGAAGTTGCATTTCAAGTCATTGTCCAGTGATCAGCACGATTCCGTGAACCAGTTGCCGCCATCTGTTCCTGTTTCCTGCAAGTTCTTCTAGATAGGGTATTCCAGTCAGACCCAACCACCGACATCCCAGTCTCTAGGAAACCCACGGCAGTATCGGATATGGTTGATTGTATGGTGTGTTTTGGCATGGATCAATTGTCGCCATGTGTGCCGAGTTTTCCATCTGGAGCAAGTCAACCTTGGTTCATTCCCATGCAGTAGGGTCAAGTTTGGTAAATCAAGTTTTTTTTGTCCGATTAATGTGAACTGTTTGGTTCCTTATTTTTAACCCTCTTCAGACGTGAAATTTGAATAGTCCACTGATTCCATCCATTTGGCCATCTTGTTGATCACTTGGCAGCCTTGGGTCCTTCTACTGATCCTCGACAAAGGCTATTAGTGGCTCGTGGTCAGCGATCTTTATAACCCCAAAATGGTACTTTCTATAGAAGTCAACCTGGACAGAAAGGCCCACCTGTCTATAAAGGTCATTTTCCTCAGGCTCAAAAGGTGGCCATTATAGACAGGTTTCACCATAGTGGAAATTTACCGTTCTTGGAAGGGCTTATTTCTTCATTTTTTGTTGCTTCTTGTTGTCGTTTTCACCTATACTATTTCTGTTTCTTCTATCTTCCAGCACATCGGAACAAGTCATATCTGAGATTCCCCTTCATCACATCTGTGGAGACACGGTTGGTATTAGTATTGTGCTGTTTGTCCTGCGAAAATGTTGGATATTAAGCGAGTTAGGTATAAAGGGATGTGAGGCAACAAAGCCGATACGCATTTGGAGCTCAATCAGTGAAAATCATTAGCAATATGAGACGCTACTTGATAGGATATTAACTCGATTTGAGTGTAACAATGTAATGTGATCCATTGACTACCTGATCAAAACAGCTATCTCTTCTTACATAGTCCATTTTTCACTACTGGTATGAGGAAGAAAGTACTGAGAATTCTGTACTCTTTTGACACTTTTTGTCGTAGTGTTTGTAGATGTATGTCTTCTAGTAAATTCTGAATCTAGTAAACAAACTGTTTTTTTTTGCAGCATAATAGTCTGATGCGTGATAATTTTTGCCTTATAGTCTGCTGCCAGGGGATGCATGTTGAAGTCCAAAATAGTATTTTCTTTTTATTGCTCTTGTTGTACAACCCCTTGCTGCAAGTGTCCTATGCCATAATTATTTCAAATTTCAATAAAGCGCACACATTGGCTGCCCATTGTTGTTAGACGAATTCTAGGATTTCACTGGAGACATGTGTTCTGGCAACTTTGAAATTTGTACAGGTCATCAGTAGCAGTAGACTCATCTAAATACGGCTCAACACCTTGCAATTTGCTGCATGCAGTACGATCTATATAGCTGATTGGCTCTACGTATTGGTTCTACTTTCAATGCATTCCATCCAAGATGCTAGCACAATACTCAATAAGTGTAAGTTAATTACATACAGCTGCATCATGATTTTAATGGTGGTATAAGATCAGCATCAGATGCAATATATTACATCGTGTGAGACTTCCGTAAGTCTTAGTTGCTTTGTCCATGGTTAATAAGCGAGTCATGTATGTTCTGTAAAAGCTTCTAACTTTCCATATCATGTGATGGCTATTATAGGAACTTACTTTGAATAGCAAGCGTGCGATAAAAAGCTACAAATCAAAAACGTGTGAGAGCCATGGAAACAACATTTGAAATGCGAGGAAACTTCCGAGAAACCATGTGAAATAATAGGCACTATGTTAAACCATGTAAAATCCATGTAAATTTGAAAAATGAACAAAGAACCATGTGAAAAATGCCTGTTTCACATGGTTTTCACAATGTTGTTGAAATGATTTTCCCATAAAATTTCACGGGGTTTTATTTCGTAGTGAAGTGGGACACCATTGATAAAGTTGACTATTGTTGCTTGTACAGCTAGGGCGTCCACATAACAGAGGTCACACATACAAAGCAAGCATGATTGGCTAGTCTAATATTACATTTGCGATGTAGCAGTGCGGAGCAGTGCCTTGTAGTCTTTCTCAGCTTGTAATTTGCAATGTACTGCTGAAGGCCTACAGTTACACCATAAAACTCAAATAGCATCTTCATAAATGTATGGTTAAGTTCTCTGTAACCGCTGTTAAATCCCATTTATGCCAGCAAAGCGCCAGACTTTCATTTTAAGAATAGTCCCCCCGGTGTTTATATTACATACCGATGTTATGTCGAGAAATTTTCATGGAAGTTTATCCTTTTCCTTGTAGTGCATCCACGAGAAGCTTTTCGACATGGAGTTCCGGATCTCACCAAGGGCATTTTTTCAAGGTTTGAGCATGTTTGTCTACAAATTTAAAATTGTTATACAGTCAAACCTGTATTAGCGGCCACCTCTATAGAGCAGCCACCTGTGTATAAAGGCTACTCTTCGCAGCCCCAAAATGAAACTTGCTATAGAAATCAACCTGGACAGAAAGGCCACCTGTCTATAAAGGTCATTTTCTCAGGTCCCAGAGGTGACCGTTATACAAAGGTTTCACTGTACCAGTATTTATTAACTGTATTGCTGCTGTAGTAATTATTTGATTGGGTAATTTATGTCACCTTGTCTAAACGAATGGAAAAGGCATCTTGATATCAGATAGTTGGTTTTATATACAAAGTCAAACCTATTTCTACAAATAATGCACCCGTGACTGCTGATACATTGCTCAGTAAAACATGTTTGCTGACACCGATATGCACTATTATCGTCTTTGGATGATTCAACCAGTCTTGTCGCTTGATTCGATTAGAACATTTTGAATTATCAATGCACTTGATTTTTCATTGTCCTTGTTGCAAAAAATGAAATGGTTGCAGGTGTCTGAACTCTTGTAAATCGAGGGCTCTGGGTACAGCCACTTGCAGTGCCCAGAACCTTTTGTAGGGATCCAATATTTATTTATTTGGCGGTTATGTTTGTACAGCATAACTCGTTTAATATCACCTTGGATATTGTCACATCTCGGTTATTATCACGGATTTCCAAAGGATTTTTATGTTTACACTCGCTTATTGTCACGCTTTCAGCAATTTGTTTCATTGTGTTTGCCTCATTGAGCGTGAGAAATCCAAGAAAATGAGTCTTGTGTTGCTTAAATCTCTACATAGTAGCTTTGCTTGATGCTGATATAGAGTTTGCTGTTCTATGGCCCGCTTTTTGCTATTGTTTGAGCCGTTCCTGCAAAATGAGAGGTCTGAGTATGAGACTCAGTTATTGTCACGACTCAGATAATAATTATCACGTTTTACGATTTTCCCGAGGGTGTGAGTTACACTGTACTTTTATGTGAAACAACTTAGCAAGACCTACATTACATTTTTCACACGGTTTCAGTACAGCCAAATCTTTATTTGGTGGCCACCTCTATAGAGCAGCCACCTGTATATAACCGCCACTCTACATAACTCTAAAATGATACTTTCTATAGAAATCAATGTCCTAGAGATGACCTTTATAGACATGTTTCACTGTACGATGATGTGAAATATATGCAGATTCTGACATCGCAGATTACACTTCTCTTTAAAGCAGAGTGAGGGTCATGTTATGTTTCATCTGTGGGCCTATCAAATATCCTTATCTTCAGTAGCCACTAAAGACAGGTACACTGTATTGCCTACATGGAACCACTTGAAGGCAGTCTTTTATGACAGGTTGTCTCTTTTCGCAGGTAGTCACTAAAGGCAAGTACGTACATTGTATTGCCTTTATCAGACCCCTTGAAGGTGGTCTTCTATGACAGGTGGTCTCTTTACACAAGTGGTTGTTAACACACACATGTTTATAGAAATCGTGACAACTGAATGATGATCTTAAGCTTGTAAAAGTAGTTGAGTGTGATAAAGCTTGAGTAGTATTAATGGAGGCATAATATTAACTGAGGTGATGTCATTATGATCACATCATACTTTGTTTCACATTTTCAGTCAATACACCTGCTGCAGAAGTGCTTTATTCAACTGTCAAGGATTGGTGCCAGCCAGCCAAAAACGTCACCATTCTCGGTATGCTTAATTGCACCCTCCATTCCACTTTCCCCATATTTGTGTTCTTTATCGATCCTCTGCTGTAAGTGACGTTCTGAGGATACCTCACATAGAACAGTGTCTCACACAGCTACAGTCAAACCTGTATTAGCAGCCACCTCTATAGAGCAGCCACCTGTGTATAAAGACCACTCTTTCATATGCCTAAAATCACACTTTCTATAGAAATCAACCTGGACAGAAAGACCACCTGTCTATAAATTCCATTTTTCTTAGGTTCCATATATGTGACCAGTGTAGACAGGTTTCACTGTATCCCACTCTCGTGAACTTTGAAACTTTGTTATCTTGGATATGAGAATGATACTAGTAATAATCTCCATTGGTCTTATTACTTTTCATTGATGCTGACTCTATGTTGCAATAGTTCCATCAGGACTAGCTGCTGCATCAGAAGCCTGACATTGTCTTTCCTTTTCAATGGCATAACCTCTAATTATGTAATGTATTCCGACATGTGTGACTTGTAAATTGCACTTTGAAATTCTAAGTTTTGGTTTAAAAATAGGATGTAACCTATAATTATGTACAAATAATTTTGTTAGCCTTTATTTCGTGCATTCTCAGTTCCATACTGCTAAATTGGGATGTGACTTATACATGCCGGAATTCCGTAGATTTCCTAATCTCGATTCCACGTTTGACATCTCTCCTTGTTTGTTTGTGCTATGCTCTATTTCATCAGATGAGCGTAATTTTTTAATGAATATTGACTATTCTACAGAGTTCTCAGGAAATAACCGTGTTTGCTGGATGGTGCATATATATACCATGTCGGAAATGATGTCTACCTGCTTCCGCATCACTGCTTCTGTTTGTGCGGCAAGGCATTATAGACAGTAGCTAACTTGTTAAGCACTCTGCCATCTCTCCTGTTGTATTCATGTTATCTCTCTTGCAGATATTTGCTGTGGAACAGGCACTATTGGTCTATACCTGGCAAAGGTATTAATTCAAATGCCTTTCATTGTCTTTGTAATTGATTTCTTTGGGAAAAGCCAGCATTGTACGGGTGGATCAAGGAATGAGCTTTGTTTATTTCAAAACCTCTTATTCAACTGTGCAGGTCATATTCAGTCCTCATATTGAGTTGTACATGAAAGCATTCAAAACGAGCATGGATTCTTTGTTATCAGTATTCTTTAGCTCTAGTCAGGAGGCAGTTGTAATTTACTTTAGAAATTTTGCTAATAGTAGACAACATTTCCTTGATTTGTAACACCTTTATGGCATTGTTCTATGACAAAATATTGCTTTTGGCAAAATTTCTAAAGGTAGAGCTGCTATTTCAACAACTGCCTCCTGACTACTCCGAATTTGAGGTTTTTGAATCATTTTTCCATATGCAAAGGAAAAACATGTTTTTGGCAACTTTGACCAAATTCATGAAGAGAGGGATTTCGATCTCTCCTCGATGCAATATTTCACGAGGCAAGCTTCCGTTTACAGTAATTTAAAAAAGAAGGACACATTTGCAAGAACTGCTTGAAATGCAAGCAAGAGAGAACATTTCCTTCGCCTGAGGTGGATATATAGATGTCAGTCAAGCTCATAAATTAGGTAACATATTTTGCATGGGAATAATTTTCCTCATTGTTTTAATTGTTCTTTTCAACTCATACTGGTATGTCATTTGCGATAACGCGTCTAGCTGATTTGGCTAGCCATTGTGTTGGTTAAAGGAGTGGTCTTATAAATGCTATGTTATTGGTCTTTTGCTGTGTAGTGTCTGTCCATTGTCTGAGAACAATGGACAGGGAACCCTGTCTATAGCAGTCATCTCTGGGACCTGAGAAAAATGACCTTTATAGACAGGCGGCCTTTCTGACCAGGTTGATTTATAAAGAATGTGTCATTTTGGGGCTATGAAGAGTGGCCTTTATGCACATGTGGCTGCTCTATAGATGTTGCCGCTAATGCAGGTTTGACTGTATTAATATGCTGCTAAAAGATTGGTTTATAAAGTACCAATCACTGTGGAAGATCAAGGTTAAGCAATTTATTTTTTATTTAAAATCATCGCCATCGGTAAGAATTTTGATCTAGGTGCTTGGTTGGTGTGAGTTGTGATACCGTAAAAGTAGATCATGGCAGGAAACGATCATAAGGTGGCGAAGCTGCGGATGCTATCCCACAACAAAGCACCAGTTACACCGATAAGCAATGGAAAGATTATTCTAAAATGAATAAAGGAATCGGCAAGACTTCCGTTTATGGTCACTGTAGGTAATTGGTCGTTAAATTATGTTGGCTAATGCGAACATGTTTTACTGTGTTGCAAATTGTTGTTGTTGCCGTTGACACCTTATACGTTTACTTGTTTCTGTGTGGTTTGTTTCAGGCTGGAGTAAAGCAAGTTATCGGAATCGAATTGTGCCAGCAGGCTGTGGACGACGCAAATGAAAACGCCGTAAGAAATGGTAGATATACAGCTCCTTTACCTGTCATACGTGAAACTTGATGGTTGTCATATTTTTCAACTGCTTGATTTGCTTATGGTTCTCTTTACAAGGTATTAGCAATGCCAAATTCATGTGTGCCAAAGCAGAAGATGCCATGCCAGATTTAGCGAAGCGGCTATGGCATGAAGATGAAGTAGTGGCCATTGTCGATCCACCTAGGGCAGGATTACGTGAGTCTCCCAGTATACAGTGAAACCTGTCTATAACGGTCACCTTTGGGACACTCAGAAACTAACCTCTATAGACAGTCGGCCTTTATGTCCTGGTTGATTTCTATAGCAAGTGTCATTTTGTGGGTTATGAAGATTGAAGAGTGGCCTTTATACACAGGTAGCCGCTAATACAGATTCGACTGTATGTCTTACAGAGTTTTGAATTTGGTGACATTTTGTTTTGCTTAAAAGCTATGCTTTGGTAGCCATCTCTGACTGTATTTATCCTTTCTTGTCTCTACTATGCTTCCACTTTTCAGTAATATTACTCATGGTGCTTCCAGGCTCTTATTCGAAACTATCCTTAATTAAGCAGGGTCGACAAGAAGGAAGGATAGGTGGGATAATCGACCGAGACTCACCTCTCTGAGGGTCCACCTGCTTCGGGACCATTAATACTTTGTTCACTTTTATTCATAACATGACAGCACTTGTTTGCATAATAAATCATTTTTGCCATATAGTTAGCAATTTAGCATCCTATTAGTTTTGTAGATTGAATACTGTACAGGGAAACAATGTGAAAAGAGCAGATAAAACTGCAACTGAAGGGTTACACAATTACTAGCATGGCAGGTTTAAGGGCTCTATACTGAGGCAATCCAGCATTCACCTGGGAAGGACAGAGCAAAAGGTGCAATGTGGTACGTCTTGTGCTCTGTCGCAGGGTCATCTGCCTGCCTTTGCACACTGTGGGTTTCACAACATGTATCAGGCACAGCACAGCTGACTTCTATTGGCCTGGAGCCATCTGCATACCAATAGGCTAGCTTACGTAAGATTGTGATTGCAACTTCGAAATTGTTGGAAAGATCTCTGGAAGAAAGAGTACTACCTAACATTGGCTCATGTGGCGACCTATTATCCGTGTGTTCTTATCTGATAAGGCAGGGTGGCCGTATGGGATTGGGTTGCATGTGTTCTAGACTATATCATAATAAGGACATATTTAGATACAATTCAATCTTCACAATTAGATAGCCAACAGAATTGTAATAGTTTTACTGAATTAAATGGTTATCTTTTGAGGTAGCAACCATTTTCATCAAATGATACTTTATGGAACATTTAGTTGAGGTGGATTACTTGACACCTCGGGTTTTTACAGCAGTGCTACTTTAAAATGTATCAAGGGTGCAAAACATATATTTTTCAAGGGGAAAATGTGAGTTCAGTTTTATACATGTGCTCGAAATTAACTTATTTACAGCTTACACGGTAACACGTGGTACACTACATGTCGTTTTTCCTTGCCGTTTAGACAACCGTGTTGTGCAGACAATCCGACGTTGCAAGAAGATCAATCGCATGATCTATGTGTCATGTAATCCGAAAGCGGCCTCGGCAAATTTTGTAGAGTGAGTATCTGCATACTGACTGTCAGAAGAGGACTTGATTGATATAAGTAATGATACAATTTAACCCCGTTATTATCTCATCAGATTATGTCTCACTATTGTTTGGATGTAATATCTCATTCTTGTCCTGCTAATTTGCCTCATTTAATGCCTGATTCGCTTAATATCTCACATTTCATCTGCACTTCTGCAGCAGAAGCAGGATGTTAACCGGGTTCGACTGTGGTTATCAGAGATGGTTAATTTCATGCCTGATAAGGTCCCATTTGCTTATTATTCCTATTTGTGAAATTTCACTTGCCTTACTTACTTTGCTAAAATTGTACCAATTTTACGTCTCTGTTGACTGTTGGTGCTGTCCAAGACATGCTTTGCTAATTGTGAGTCATCTAGCCTCTAGGCTATCATGACGTCAGACGCAAGGTGGTTGTGGTCAACCCACTCCGCTGAGACTGTTGACATAGCGTTTACGCCTCTGAACATATAGCTATTGGAGCAGAGTGATTTCAAACCACCTCCAGAGTGGATTCCTCTTGACTCTGCAAAAGCATTGCCCTGCATTAGAAACTTTCCGGTATGGTGTAGACCAGGGCCATATTCATGGACCGGGACTAAAGCGTAGTCCAGGACTAAATCTCAAGTCCCATATCCAGAGTTTAGTAATTTGGTCCAGCCTAAATGTTTAGTCCTGGGCTACGTTGTACTCCCATTCCAGGAATAACGCCCCAGGCCTCAGTAGTCCATCTTTCAACTGAACGAGAAGTGGCATATTTTTGCTATGTTGTCAATAGTGACTATGTGACTGAAGTGGTCAATGACATCTCCTTAGGTCGTAGGACATGTATGTTGCAATACTATCGCCTGAATTACATGACTACCTCAGCCTTGAAAGCAAACACAACTAGTACCACTATCAACCACCTAGCAATTTCTTATGTTTAACACCTGACCTAACGAGGTCTCGCACGATGCAACATATTGCATGCAATGTTGATCTTATACAATCATCAAGCATCATGACGATGCAGTTGTATGTGATTAATTTACACGTGTTAGGTCCGTTAAATCCATTACGTTACAGGTAACTTTTTTTCATGGAGCAGAATACATCATGACAGTCCCGTGTACA
>OFHS01001659.1:0-25914 GCA_900245855.1 Calvadosia cruxmelitensis
AAGTTTCTGTAATTGCAATGACATCGAACTTTGATTCTGCCAGCAGGAAATGTAAACATGGTAGTTTTTTTGTCAAACTTTGTGCATTGAAATACAAACTTGCCGCGGACAAGCTTTCACTTACGTGCAGGGAGGATGGTTGGTTGACTGGGGGAGTGGCTAGCCCCAATACTGCTGCAACAACGCCCTTTTCAGCTCCTGGTGATCGGCCGGTGATGAGGTAGACCGGGACATTGTGGACGATGACGACGCATCCTGGCTGTTTCGCGTCGTGTGAGGNTCACTAACTTCAAATAGAATATTTGACAGAGTATTAGATGTTTTATACTCAAATTCAGGAGTTTTTCCATCAATACTGCTGCAACAACGCCCTTTTCAGCTCCTGGTGATCGGCCGGTGATGAGGTAGACCGGGACATTGTGGACGATGACGACGCATCCTGGCTGTTTCGCGTCGTGTGAGGCATTGCAATTGTGTGGTTGCAGCCACTGTCGCTAAATTCTTCTATGGAAGCGTGATTAGCAAGCTAGCAAGCAATAGTAAGAAAGACGAACCACTGCTAACCTTGTTCTTACTATGGAAACTATGTACCTGATTCTGAGACTTGAGCAAAGGTCACTATCACACGATAACCCATATATTAGACTACTCATTGCCTAGTTAAGAGGTTAGCCTCGATTCTACCCTTGCTGCCTGCAGGCTATGGTTAGAGCTTAACCTTACCTAAATTCCATTTAGCAACATTTCTCACCAGCCCGTCGTTGCCTGGACATGTGTCGACGACCTTAGCAACAGGCCAAATTGCCCTTAGGGCGGGGCCATTTATGCCAGGTCTCATTTCCAAAATGAGCTCACCGATTCCAATGTTGTTGCTTCTTGTGTACCATTTGCTTTTGCACAATGAATTGTACACAACAAAATCTCGTTTATCATTGCCACACACATTGTCTGCTCCCACATTGCCAGCCGTGTTCTGGATTCCTTCTTTGCCATGCACAGTGCTCATTGTTCTGTCAAGAAGTCCTTCATAGAGTTCATATGAAGCAGAAATACCCAAAGCAGTTACTTTCTTCTCAGAAGATTCAAAGATGGGAATGAAGTTGGTTGTATTTGCTGACAACAGGTTGATCCAAATAATATATTGCTGTTTACACAGTGAGCCATTTGAGCCTTTGAGGGTAATCTCATCTCCCTAAAATCACATCAACAACATAATAGCGTCCAGGCTCAATAAATCTAGGGACTTTGTGCACATCAAATTGGAGCACTGCTATCTTGCCTAGTAATGAATCAAGAACGTGTTGATCAGGAATGTGCTTCATAAAGACACAGAATCTCTTGGAGTACACTCCGTCAAATGGTCTATCTGCCACTGACAATAATCTGTTTTGTAGTGTTCTTCCAAGTCCAGGGTCACTTTGTAGGCCAACAGCATTGTACTCTTTCAATCTGTTCAAAATCTTGTCTTTAATTACGAGGAACTGCGATTCTACAAAACTATGGGGGTGATTGTTTCTAACAAGTAAAGTGTTTTTGTAAGTAACAGCCCAAGATTCCTTCACTTCTAGCTCGTACAGATTGAATATACTTTACTGCCTTGGAATATTATTTTACAGTGTTGTTATCAAGGAGCAACTCACTTGCATCCTTTGCATCTTATATGCTTTTTGCGTATGCAGCAGCTTTTACAAGTGCCAACAAATCTGGCCTGTTGGATTGCAGAACACCATTGTTCTTGTCATGCAGCCACCTCCATACCTGCTGCAGTAAATGGAATATGCAGAGCAGGAGATTACTGACGGGCCAAGTATGATAGATGGTATCCACATCTCAGAAGCATTATATTTCTGATGCTGTGTGCTAGCACATCCAGCTACTGGATTCATTGGCTCACTGTTGTGATTCTGATCATAAATCTGATTATTAATTCTAATAGATCGTATGAGATTGTTGTGAGTTTTTCTGATCTAATTACCTGCTTGTTTATTGTTTACAGACTGCTCCTCTTGCAAGGGCTCAATACCTTGGCCTGAGGAAACAGCTTCTTGCGCAGAAGTACGGTCTGGTTGCACATTCTGATAATTCAAGGCAAGTTTCATGTGCTTCATGAAAATGTCATACAATGATTATAATGATGCAGTTTTTTATCTATCTGATATGACTGCTTTGCGTTACGTATTCTATATGTACAAGTACAACCAATAGTTGTCTCTTTGGCTTCAGCAGTGTTAATGTATTCCAATTCAAGGAGACATTATGATAGTCCTGTAGCTATATGCGATTGTGACAATAACGACCCATTTGTTTCATTCCTTGCATCTGTTTAGTAAGCGAAAAGAGTTGGTAATTGCTTGAAAACTGCTTTACATTTCATTTATTTTTAGCTAGTAATTAATTGTATTTTATTTTAAATAATTGACACCAGTGATTGAATACTTCTTGAACTAGGTTGTTTTTGTAATAATTAATTACTAAGTAATTTATATCTGTGAAATGTTTTGCTCGATGGCTACGTTTGTTGTAATACCTATTTTATTGCAAGTTGTGATGAGTTGATGAACAAATGTAGTAACAATTTAGAATTAACTACAGTCGTTATAAAATCATATCTGTCAACTAGTGCTAATTATTGAAACTGATCAATGCCATTACTAGACATCAAGAAACAAACATATTTATCACATTTTAAACAATCATATCATATTTATAAATTGTAGCACAAGATGTACTTATTAACTATTATTTGCATGCCTCGTTTTAGTCGTTTATATATTTGAAATATACTTGGTATGTTTTGCAGGGGTGGTAGTCGCCAAAGCAGGAAAAGCTCATTTGCTGTAAGCTATGAATATTATGTACTCACTTGCTGCTATTGCAGCTTCATCCAGTCCGTTTCTTCACATTTGGGTGGAGGTTAATTAGTCCAATATTAATCACAGCTCTCCGTTTAAGCCCATAAAGCAGTATCTCCTATTGGACGTAGTAAAAGCAATTCTAAGAACATTTTGCGTCATATAAATAGCTGGTCCGACCTGCTAGACAGCTTCAGCCAGCATCGAATGCTGCGCATTATTTCCCAGCTCATCTACGGCCTCCCAAGAGAGTGAAATTGATCCTTTTGGACCATTCGAGCGCAACGTTTTGCCATGAGAAGTACAGCAAACTTGAAGTGCCCATTCCACAGGGATTATTTCATCAAACTTGCAGGAAACATGGCTCGGCTTGAAAGCGACCTTTTTAAAAATGGCTCCATTAGATTCTACACCAATTTACATTGTTCAACTTTGACCTGGTCCAAGCGTTGGCGCTGTGCTGTGCCTTTCGAAACTGTGCGCAACCAATGCCTTGTTGTTTCCCATAGCTAGTCAAATCCATGCTTGCTAATGAGTGGCAGGTACCTGGTTTTGAACACACAGACAGACAGACATACAGACAGACGTTTTTTGTTGAATTAAGACATCCTAGTTTGAAGCAACAGTGAGAGGCAACAATGTTGCTGTGATAAGTAAAGGTGGGCTATTAAGTATTCTTCCTGTATAACATCAAGAAGTTCGGAAATTTGCTGGAAGGTAAAAACTTAGATTTTCCAAATGATGAGCTTTGACAACCTCAAAGCGGACAAACATAAGTAATGTAAAGCATACAACCGGGTGAGGGCAATTGAAAGTCATTTTGAATGACGACTGCACATTTACTGATGTTTACTCAATTTTAACATGTACTGCCTCCACTTATATTTTCTGGTTTCAGTCTTTTGTGTGAATATGGCAAACGTTCAATGTTGATTTGAATTAAGCGAATGTTATCATATTGATAACATTATTGATCTCTTGCGGATGCCTGGTCATTCCCTGTGCAGTTTTATTTTGCATGACATGTAATGATTCACACTACAGTGCAACCTCATTAATTTCACAACGGTTTTATAGATAAGAATCACGATTAAAGCGGTTCGTGAGATTAAGAGGGTGCAAGTAATTGATTCTGACAGAGCTTGTTTATTGCATTGACATGATGAGTTACACTGTCATCATCATCATCAGTCAACTCCTTATCGCTCCTTGAGAAAGGGAGGCGTGATCACTCAACTAAAACACTTAACTTTAACCGAAGTGTAATGGGTTTGCCATCGCAATGCATCGGAAGGAAAGGAAATGGCACTCTTAAATTCCAAGCTTGTTGTTCCACTTACTAGCTATGATGTTTCTGGATTTAGTTTAACCTCGTCTACATTTCATATAAAGTTGATTCCAGTAAAGCAGATTCCTCTTTATTGAATATTTTAAATAATTTGACTCCTGTCTATAATGGTCACCTTTGGGACAAGGGAAAATGCCCTTTATAGACAAGTGGCCTTTCTGTTGAGATTCATTTCTATAGTAATTGTTATTATGGAGTTATGAAGAATGGCCTTTATCAATCAATCGTTCAAATAATTATTTAAAAGGGTAAAAAAACTGGTATAAAGATTTTTCTTGTGACTGCTTTATAGAGGTGGCAGCTAATACATGTTTGACTGTATGCCCCTTGCTTTTAAAAAACTGCCATTGTAAATCTTGATTCTCTATCCTATTTAGGCAAGTTTTGATAGTCTTCACATAGACCCTTCTAAAGTTGAAAGTCAAAGAAGGACTCATCGACGATACAATAGCTCTGGTGGATCATATCTTGGCAGTGGAAGCTCATTCTCATTTCTCAAGTATCCAGACTATCATTACCAAGACTCAACTGCAAAGATGTCGGCAGTAGCAAGCAAGTATGAAAATGACGCTTCAATTGTAATACTTGTGTTGTTGGTGTGTGTTAGAAGAGCTAGATGTTATTGATTTTGAAGACTATGATGTGTTGTAGTGTTACTGAAGTATAAGTTGAATACCCATTTAATCAGTTTAGTTACTGTTCCAGCAAAAGTTTAATTAGATCAAACTGTGTGGATGTTATCAAGCAGCATCTTGAACAAGAATAATTATGTGGTTTCCTAAAAGTAGGGTACTATGACAATGTTTAACTATTCCGTTTACACAAATGCGTTCATGACTCAAGATTAAGATGGCGTAACTAGTCCTTTCTAGACTTATGAAAACAAAATTACCGTCATATGAGCTAGATGAAGAGGTCAATGTCAGCAAGGCACAATGACACTGTCAGCTAAGCACAAAGTGATGACGAGAAAAAGCAACTACTTGAGGTATTGAAGAATGAGAAGTACCTATGCTCTATGCAGTGAAATAATTAGCAAAATTGTTCAAGTTACATCAGCCAACATAGAGACTAGAAAGCTGAGTGCGGAACAAGCAAGCTCGCCAAACTTGACACTTGTGTCATTTACAAAAGGCACAATCTCACCAAATTTCTCCAGAAGTAAACAGTACAGATGCCACATTGACAGCTCTATTCAAACCTTTTCAACAATAATTTGAGGAAAATTAATCAGTTCATGTGGCAGACCTATTTTCTCTGACGTGGCAAGACTGTGTAATATTTTTTCATAATTTCTGCTTCTGTTTAATGGCAAGTTCACTGATGAGCAGCCTTCCAAAGAATTCCGACTATGCACAACCATTTCCATTTTAACGCAAGGAAGCAACACGGCAATAGCAGGCTAACTCGGCTGCAGCTTAGTGTCACGCAATGCTATTTGTGTAGGCAAGTCATATTGAAGCAGTTGAGAAACAATTATTCGTTGTAGCAATCTCAGGCTGTAATCACCATTGTTGTATACTATTGTAAAGCCTGTGATTTTGTTGTAAATGTAAATGTTACTTTATTTAACGAGGGTAGCCCAATATGCCAATGGCTTCTCACTCTTGAGGCCCTCGACAATTAGAGCCACAGAAAACATAATGAATATATGTGTCGACTGGGCTGGGAGTCGAACCCAGTACCTCTGACTGACAGTCACACATACTATCCGCTAGACCTCACCGACATTTAAGTTGATAGAAGAGCTCTGTAAAGTGTACTGAAACTATGGTTTACACTTAGCTTTGCTTGCAATGTGTGACTGGCAAGATTAACATGTTGTTTTGAAGTTAACCGGCTAGCCAAATGTGTGATCCATTCTCCGTTGACCACTTCCTCCCCTGGTTGAATGTATTATATCAAAGAATGATTTGTTCAAGTTGCACTATCACGGTTTTTAAATTACTGTGAGAAGTTAAAGAATGTAATGGTATTAAGTGTGGGTATATACTTCTGGAAATAGACATTACGTGCAAATTACCATCAGAATAAATTTTAGTTGCATAATGTATTCCTCAATCTGAGAATTAATATCGATGCAAGAGAATCAGGTGCCTCTCAGATTGTAATACAAAGAACGTGTTATAGTCTAACACCTCGTCATAGAATACAATGCAATTTGGTTTAGCAGCCAAATGCATTTAGCGACAACCGGTGTTAAGAAACCTCCTACTTGTAGTCTTCACAATGCTAAAGAGGGTATGAACCACCTTGTCCACCTGTGTTGGAATACCACGTGGCATTGTTCGTTGTTTAGTCGCTGATAACCGTTTGACTGTGTAATGTTTACAACTGATTTATTGTTTCATTGGTCACAGGGCAATGGCTGGAAATACAACCCTCAGTGAGAATTATGCTTTTTCTGGGATGTTTCATATTTTTGACCAACATGCAAAAGCAGGTATTGTTTGACATTTTCCGTGCTGCTATTATGTTTCCTGCAAAACAAATCAAGGATAGTACTACTTATATCTCTGAAGTGTATCTAATTTTGAATTTATTTGATTTAATTTTAATTTACACCTAGTATTTAACTGTTTATCCTATTGCTTCTTCCTATAGTTTCTTTATCTTTTCTTGTTCTTGACATTTGCCCTCTAATATGAAACACTGTGTATCCTTAGCTCAGAGCAACTGTTCTATGTTAAACACCTTTTGATGTGCATACCTAATACAGTGAAACCTGTCTATAACGGTCACCTCTGGGATCTCAGGAAATGACCTTATAGACTGGTGATCTTTCTGTCCAGGTTGATTTTTATAGAAAATGTCATTTTGGAGTTAGGAAGACCGACCTTTATACACAGGTGCCTGCTCTATAGAGGTGGCCGCTAATACAGGTTTGACTGTATGTATACTTGAACTGTGTTAAGCTCATCACCACAAATAAGCTGTTTTGGCGGAGGTGCTTGGTTTTGGTGAGAGCTGCGTACATGCAAATAGCAGAGATTGGTTTGGTGAGGTTGCTTCCCGCGAATGGCAGTAGTCGAAATAGCAAACCTGTCACCACAACCAAGCATCAGTCACACTGCTAAGTCAGTGAAATTCCTATGACTACCTGCTAATTAATGTGAGGGAGAGGGAGGGTAGGGAAAGTCCTAGCGTCCCAGTCATCATCTTTATCGAGATGCAAGGCCTAGCGTTGCTTGCAATTTGCAGCCAATGCACAGATTCCGGTAAAGCAAATGTTCTAGGATCTCACAGGCAGAAGCAATGACGAGGAGCTGCTGCTCACACCCCACCATACAGGCCATGTTCATGGCAACGAGATTGGTAGCAAGAATACACTGCTGACACACCAAACCTACTGCGCCACAATGAGACCAGCCTCCATTACAACCTATCGCAGTTAGCACTATGGTTTGAGTTTAACTTCACCTAAATTACATTTAACTATACATTTAAATATTAGCTTCTATCATGCTGCCATCCTGCTATGCTAGACTTTGAGACAAGGTTTGGTGATTTTCACTTCCAATNTGCCCAATTGTGTATTGTTAGCCCTTTCCTTAGACTTGGTAAGGAGATACATCTTCAATTATCCAAGAGCAGCCCGGCTGCATTGTAGGATGCAGTTGACTGTTGAGTTGATTCTTCTTCGCATTCGGGGATGGTTGGAACTAGATTTGTTTGGTTTGCTTTCCACCGTACTCATTTCTATGATTGTCAGTTTATCCAAAAAAATGTTTCACAGTTTGTTAAAATGTCTATATCACCTAAAACCACTCCTCTAGAACCGTTGAATCCCATGATGCAGTGGGATAGCATTTGGTAATTAAAATTGATGCACAACAGTACCATAATGAATACAATCTCTACAACTTGAGGCAATAAAATTCATTTGCATTATCTAGATGGCATCTATTCTTTTCAACTTATGTTGTTGTCCTCCCTCATTTTTATTTCTTTGTATTTGTTAGTAACTGCCATCAAGTTTGCGGAAAATGACAGATACCGACTCGCTTGTTGCTCCATGGACTGCACAATATCGTTATGCAACCTCAGTGTATCTCCACCTGAAGTGAAATGTACCTTGCATGGCCACACTCAAGGGGTTACGGGTATGTTGTAGCTTCTCTTCTATGCTCACAAGTGTTGTTTATATCTGGTATAGTATAATGATTGACTGCATAAGTGATCTCTATGTTGACTAACTAGGCACTGTAGAAGAGCATGACTACTTATTTTACCTTAAATGACTAATCGGTCACATTTCAATGGTGGAATAGACGTAAAAGAATTGCAAAATAATTTTTTTTCAAAAATGCTGTGTTACCACCCACTCATTAGACTAAGAGTGACAGCAAGGCTGGTGACTGACATTTGCAGTTGGTTCTCTGTTGCATTTGTTTTCAATCTTAACTTCACTTTGTAACGTATGTTGAGGACATGTCACTAAACGTTCGTTCGTGTCCACTTGAATAGAATGTAATGATGTACAAAGAAGCAGCCAGTCAGTCGGTTATCCGTTGTGGCATATTTTCCATCTACTTTTTGTCATATTTTGAGTGATGAGGTTCGCTTGCCAATTTTGAGAGCTCTTGGCGTACCTTTCAAAAAGAAATGAAATCGCGCTCCTCACGTATTCCTTCATGAAAGTAAATATCTTAACACAAGTTATTGGTAGGCAAGTTGGAGTGCACTAGGATCTTTAGCTGCATTTATTAATCAACTGAATTTCTTCCAGATTTTGATTGGTCTCTTTCGAATGACTTCATACTTTCGTCATCGTTGGACTGTACTGCAAGGGTCTGGGACTCAGTGTCTGGCCAGAGCATTCGGGTTATCAAGGATACATTCAATTCGCCTGTGCTCTCATGTAGATTCGTTCCTCTCAACAACAACATGATTGCCGTATCCTTATCTTTGCAGCAGTAGCTATCTTGTCTTTGAACAAAGTAGATCTTCTGCTATATAAACATAACTAAAATTTGTCAGATTTCGTGTGATGCTATAAATTCTTTGATTGACATGAATGTGTTCTGAGACTACTGCTGCCGTTACGGTTCTCTCTTGCATCCAGAAACGTTGATGAAATATTTGATTACAAACAGGTTTGAATTAGACTACGAGAGCTGTACCTCCAGTATGACAGTATTCAACAGAGCTAACTCTAGCATTGTTTGGGCTATCCGTTGTTATAAAGTGGGACTGAGAGTCAATGTGATTATTGGNGTTATTCAATTAAGAGCAGAGCTTGCCCAAATTTTTACTAGGGCTGTCTCGCGTCGTGCGAGGCATAGCAATTGTGATATTTCCGCAACTGTCAGTAATTCTTCTACAAATGGCGTGACTAGCAAGCTAGCATGCAATAGCAAGAATGACGAACCACTGCCAACCTCGTTCTTACTATAGGAACTATGTACCTGATTGCCTAGCTTAAAGGCTAGCCTCGAATCTACCATTGCTGCTTGAAGGCTATGGTTAGAGTTTAACCTTACCCAAATTCTATTTAGCAACATTATATTCAATTGATTTGGCAGGGAATTCCACTTGAGCATGTAATTATTTCAAAAGTCGTGTTTGTGGGCCACCCTATTAGTTGTGTTCCATGTCCAATCATGTCCACTTGTTTATCCTTCATGACAAATTTCAGACTGGAAATAAAAAGGGCCATATTCAAATCTTCAACATGTCGACTGGAAAATGTGTTAAGGTGAGGCAGTAAACGAGGCGCATTGAACAGTCGAGTACCGTAAATATCTGCGTCTGAAAAGCCAGGATCACCTTACAAAATAGAGGTAAACTCATTCCCATACATAAGTTGTTTGGCAGTGGTGCTTGATTTTGTGAGAGCTGAGGGCCACAGAAATGGGAGCTACTTACCTGCCAATGGCCGTAATGCTTTACAAAACAGAATAAGCCATTGTGGTGTTAGTGACAACTAGCTAATTAGAGGCCTAGTGCATTTTCTGATTGATTTCTTCAAAATGCAATGTAATTTGAAAATCATTTTTCTGGATGATCATTCATTCATACTCGTTTCTTTGATTTTAGTTTCAATTGTTTGGTTGTCAAATTTGTCGGTTTCATTTCAAAGCTAGCACTCTAACTTCTCTGTATTTCCTAATTGATTTTATGGATGCATCATTCTTACTCATGTCAAAGGTTCATCAAGTGTTTCTGTTGTTTATTATTTGTTAGGGTGGCACTGCAAAAGCGGCAGGAGCAGTCTCGTCTCTTGAATTTGATTCCTCGAACACCATCCTATGGAGTGGAGACGAAAAAGTATGGCTTGTTTGCTTCCAGAAATACTGATTTGCATAACATGTTTCTCGTCTGTCAGCGTCTGTTTGTTTTGTAATGGAGCACCTTCCTGTCGTAGATCTATGCTGATATGTGCAACAGTCCAATTCAGAAGTGTCTACTTGCCTATTGTGCACTTGAATGAAGCATGATGTCTTCGCTTGTGAGATATTATGCTGGCAAACGTTGGTTCTGTTGGCATCCTTCTACATACGCGAGTTATAATCAGGCCTAAAAAGGTGCAATACTGAGGCAAACGTTACACTTCACTGTCATGCTGCAACTGTCATTTAAGTAATCTATTTGGAAATCTGAAGATTTCAACTATTTCCATGCATGAGGCCCATGCTTGATCGAAGCTTTACACACTGCTTAGTACAATTTAACTTTTCTGCAGCATGCACTCACCTGGTTTGAGTACAGACAAACTTTTGCTTACACCGGGACTTGAGCAGGACCCTTTTCGGCGGAAAATTTGTTAGACTTTTCTATATAAGTCCAACTTGTCTTAGCAGCCTGTAGGCCTATTGAAAGATAATTGGTTCAAACCATACAGTTTACCTGTACCAAGCAATCACTTGTATTTGATATATCACTTTTTCTTGCCCGTTCAGTGGTCGCTTAAGACAGGTTGTACTGTTACAATGAGTTGTATCAGGCCATTAGAATTATGAATTCGCTTCTTTGTTTATTGACCATTACATAAATTACAAAATGGTATCACCTAGATGTTGCATTTCATTATATAAAGTACATGTGCAGGTATGTTGAATGTGTTGTGTAAAGCATGGTACTTCAGAGAAAGGTTAATATCGTATATTGATCCAGGAAGTAAGCCACAACTGAACCTCGAGCGAAGCTACCACGTGAGATGAGGCTGTGCTCTTACAGCTATGCTTGTTATGATACCATGCCATTAAGACACAAGTCAGTTGATGGGTGATATGATTCAAAGCTAACAGCGGTAGTCCAAACAGTGAAGAAAGAGGGAATGTTGTGCGTCAATTGCTGTAAGGAGATTTAGATGATATGTAGTTGTATAATATGTATAGGATATATGGATCAATGTATTAAAAGGTGATGTCTTAATAGACGTAGATAGTGTTGTTTACTCGTGGAGCCTGCACAGCAATGTAGCGTCTCTGTGTGGTCTGATAGCTAGGGTGTCTGTAATTGCCAAGCAGACACCACGGGACTGATTCCATCTGACTGATATATATTCGTCGTGACAGTTGTGCTGATATTTACGAAACAATTCGTTGTTTTATTGGAAACATATGCACAGAGTATAAATTAGGATATGTACGTACGAATATATCTAAACTGAACCTAGTCTTATACACATACATAAACAGTAAACGTTTGTCAGGTTGGTCTATCCTGGTCGATCTGGACTACCCTTGTTAGTCGAAGAGAAATTTACAATTATTTGTATAGGACATCTAAAAGTTGACCCATAATGAAACAGCTAACATTTTAGTATAGGTGGCCATTAAAATATATTGAGCTGTGCCTGATATTTCTAAACTGAATAGAAAGCCATTTTCGTGTGCTCATCTTCATCATATTCAAAAGCCAACTGGTTTACTGGAATTTTATCTTTTAGGGCTGTCTATTTTCATTTTCAATCAATTTAATGTCTGGAAAACTTCAAAGAGGAAGAAGGTATTTGTACATTGCGATGACCAGTTTGGTATTGACTACAGTTATTGTCTGTTCATACTGCTTGTGCTTCGTTGTTCAGTCCTATGATAGTGATCGATTATGTTGCTTTACCATCAACTGTGTAATCACCTTCAATTGTGTAATGAGAAACAAGCGAAAATATATGTACACTATAACAGAACTGTATAACATAACCACTGTAACACATTATTTTGAAGATTTGTTTATATGTCTGAAATATACTACAATCAATCAATAGATCAATCAATCAATCAATCAATCAAACAATCAATCAATCAATCAATCAATGAATAGTGTGCAATGTCTGCTGATAGTTCGGTAAATAGCAGTATTGATAATTGTAGCTGATTTTTCGTTTCCCTTGTTGAACTTATAGCTGTAATGCTTGAATGTGCCAGCTTTTAACCTATATACTATGCCAAATTCATTGCTGCTTGCATGGAGATTGGCCTTCTCCTTATTTCCATGATTCCACTGCTGACCTTGGATATTCCCAAGACATGCCATCAAATCGTTGCATGTCCTGAAATTGTTCTGTGCATGTTATTATTAGTGATTATAATGTGACATGGTATCTCTCGAAGTGGCATGGGCATTGCTTGCTGAATATGTTACTCAGTTTTGTTCCTTTTCTTTTACAGGATCCTTATTGCTGACAATTGTTCAATTACCTCCTTATCATACCGTGCCTGGATGAGTCGAGAAGCAAGAGACCCTCTCCTTCTCGTCAACTGCGCCAGCAACGCTTTGTATCTGTTTGAGTGAGTCTATCTTCCTATAGTCTACATAATTCCCACGTGTATACATGCCCGTCGATAAGGTTGCTGTTTGTAGTATCAACGGTATGACGGAATAGGAGATAGTAGACGAACGTTCTGCTCGACCAATGTGATAACTTGAATTCAGACTAGCGACTTCGGTTTATATATGCAGTACAGGGCTTGCATAATTAGGTTGTGCATAATTAACAAATAAATGGATACAGGCTAGATAACTATAGAACGATTATACTTTGCCAAAATATGGAGAATAACTAAAGTGGTTACGAACGTAGCCTCGTTTCAGTATTATACGAGAACGGAAACGAGCCTCGTTGGCTGACGACATGCTGTAGTGTTGGGATGACATCACACAATATTGTTGTAACGTGTCTTTCCCACTGCGATTTTTATGTGGCAGCTAATTTCATGTAGCATGATACAATTAACAGTTATCTAGAGGGAAACTAATGCTATAGAAACATTGGCACCGCAATTCTGCAAAGTTAAAGCGAACCTGTGTGAACAATCTCTCTTGGAACCAATCAGCTAAGTGCCTGTTTGATACAGGTGGGATCTGGCTTTAGTCGTTTTGGGGCCACTTCAACTCATCTCTCAGGCTGGTAGTTGCCTAACGCCTGTCCTTGCTCAATTAGACTTGTAGCCATCGTGATGATTTTCTTATGTCAGAGGATTTGTCTCTGACTAAATTATGCAGTGTAAAACTACAGTGTTAATCAAAATAATATGTTGATATTAATTTCGAAGTTAATGAGGAAATGATAGTTCGAGTTTAGTGATATGTTTATGTAATATACGTCTGATATATAAAGCTCACCGCGTATATTCAAGCACTCTTTTATAGCGAAATTTTTCGTAAAAGGATTTTCTGCTATTAATTACGTGAAATCGTGAAGGTGACAAATAGAGCGAAAATCCCGCTTGTTTATGCATTGTTGTTTCGTAGTTCTTGCTAGGAGCGGTGTGATCCTATTGTCTTCTTTTGAGCACTCGATTGACTTTCTTTTTTTTGTTTCTATTCCTAGACTGCTTTTTATCAAAGATAGGTTTTATGTTTACCTGATTACGATTTACAAATAAATAATAAAGAAATGGTATTATGACAATTCGGTTTGAATAAATGTGAAAGGGTGATTCAGACCATGTCCAGACAAAAATTAGGACGCATAATTCGCCTTCTGTTCAGCAAAATCAGCGTTCACTTTTCTTAGAACAGAATTCATGTTATTTGCATTTTACTTCAGGGTGTCAAATGCAAACGGGGAATTAACGATGCGCAATTCGTTTCCTATTCAACATTCACGCTTTCCTATAAGAAGCTCCTTCTGCCCGCTGATGTCACTCAGAGAGGGTGCATGCGTCGGTATGTGGTGGCTCTATTCAATGCAGGATTTGTATGTATAGATTTAGCACGATCGCAATGCTGGTTAGTGAGAAGTCTCCTTTCGACGTATGACGATATGTTCAGCTTCTTTCTTCTTCTTGTACCATGGTTTAGTACTCATAATTATATTGAACCTCATTTACTTCAATTGTTCTACTTTTGGGATTATTGAGCCTTTTGACATGTGTTCTTTGAAGAGAAATTGTAGTTGAAAATAATTTGGTTAGCATTGGAGTTATACGTTGTAGCCACTGGTTGGTATAGTCCTTATAAAGCTGCAGAAGTAAACGATATTTGATATTGTACTGTTGGTAAATAAAGACTGTTCTTGAAACAATAGATGCATTATTCTTAACAATTGCTTTCCGTTTCATCTGATTAACGATTTCTTTGCTATGAATTATTCTAATTTTATACAGTTTATTCTAATTTTTGGGATTGTTAACGCATCCGCCACATTTTAAGACAATAAAATCTATAAATTATGCTACTAATTCGAAAAGACGCGTTTATATTTTGCGAGGCAGAATGCCGAAGGAGTGCATACTGTACCGCGCATCTGATGATCACTCATGTTTTTGTCATGACAGTTACTGGCAACGAGGATATGACTGTCAGCTTTTTCAACGTTGAATCAAAATCAAAAACGTGTGTGAATAAGTTGTCTGGACATTCGGCACCTGTTCTCGATGTCTGTTGGAACTACGATGAAAGTCTGCTCGCTTCGTGTGACTCTGAGGTAAATTGAACTTGCTTTTACTCCCTTAACTAGTAATGCGTTAATAGTCTTGCTTGCCGCTTCCCTGTTGCTCCACTAGGACTATACGGTACAATGTTGTTCTACTGTATAAACGAACCACAAACGAACGGGCTTACTACTACGTCTAGTGTGTTGAGTTGTAAACTTGTGATACTTCTTATTTTGTTGCTAATCCTTTCCAATGTTGAACAATCATCTTCAAATTCATCTAACAAATACTGTTCTGTAGACCTCCAGTCCAATAATTTTGTTCGTCATGTAACTGATGTTTCAGTTTTGCGTTGGAAAGGTTTTGTCGTTGATGTAATAATTACGCTGATTGTTAGAGTTTGCCATAGCTACAAGAAACGTATTTTCTTGCATCACATAACGGTGAGAATCCTATGGACACAAGACATGTATTAAACTGTCCTTCTACGAAGTTTTAGTACGGTGTTAAGTTAAGATGTTGGCGTGCCTGCTTCGGCAGACATTTTCCTGATTGTCAAGAGCTTTCAATCAGTTGGAGCAATGTAAATACGCCTTAATTAACATGCCTGTACGCAAAAACTTGTTGATTACGATTTGCATTTGTCTGCTCAAGAAGACCATCACTGTCCTGCACTACTTTTAATATTGTAGAAAACATCACTGGTTGATTATGCCTATAGTTTATTCCTGCCTGCGGGCACATTATTCTGGTAGTTTAAATGCGTGTATACTGGTAATGTGATTGACATCGGTATCCTTTGAAACGATAATACGGTTAGATAAACATCTTTGTTTTCCGACTGCAGGGTGCCAGAAGTCGCGAATCATACATTTCATTTCCCGGTATTGCATTGTTCATGTTTCTGGCTTGATAGAGCTGCTGCAAAAATTGAAGGTGGCACATAATTATTTCATCCACGATATCACTGATACTGTGGAAATAGTTGCTTCTTTCAAAAATCAAATTTATATCAAATTATTACACAAAGAGTCATATGAATAACTGGATTCAAGTATTCATCTGCAATTAAAATTAACTTCGTAGGTTAGAGTGGAATATTTGGAAATTTCTTGATAAAATTTTCAGCTGAAAATATCGTCCAGTGCCACGGTTGCATTTCTGTCGGCTGTAATTTGACGATTCAGCATTCAGCGCGTCCTGATACTTTTTTGGGCAAAGCGTTAGTCGTTACCTCAGCAAAACTAGTCTAGACTCTGGCGACTTTGTATGGCCAAGCAATAGCTGTAATTTTAGATTAATTGAAATTATATTTGCTCAGGGCGTGCTTGTTCGATGAAATGTTCTCAGAAGTTCACAGTGGGGAAAACACAAACCGATTGTTGTTGTTCTAGAACAATAGGTCTGTGATTGCTCAACAATTGGAGCAATTAGAAACTGAATGCTATTGTGCCTGGTCATTATTCGTGATTGTTCAAACTCCATAACTGCTGCCTTGCTTGCTGGCAGTTGTCCAAGCCGTTTAAAAGGACCTGTCTAGGGAATTTTACTGAGACCATGCTGTGATTGATTCTCGGAACTAATTTTAAGATCATTTGTTCTGTCCGACATGTGGCTTTGCAACCGAAAAAGAAAAGAAATTGCGATGAAATTTCGATTTTACAACTGCCTTTGTTGTAGCTTTTCATTCTTTCTGTATCGGTTTCCTTAGCGCAAAGGGTAAGGTTTCCGATTTTGCTGACCCTAAACATGCTCAAAAGATTCTTTGCCAGACGAACAATTCAGGCGTCTGGCGTCTGTGATAAATTTCGCTGCTCGCGAGTTACCCAGGCTTTTTCGTTTTGTGCCGGAGAGAAACACTTTCCTCATTCCTGTCTGGTAACTCACTCTCCAGATGACCTACATCCCACGGTAAAACAAAACGGAACGGCTATGACGGCATTTCCGATAGTAACCGTTGTCAAAATAGAGCTTGTTGGATTAACCTAAGTTCACGACCATTTGAAATTATTCTACTTCAAACAATATGTATGTACGCTGGATAAGCTCGTTACAATCAATCAACTGCTCCATTTTACATCCAACGCCCTCGCTTCATGACGTCAAACAGGACGAAGAAACCTTTCGCGTCGTAAATCTGCTTCCTTGTTGACTGCAGAAACTTAATTGTGACATATATTTATTTTTTTTGAAATTCTTTTTTTCAGGGTACAGTTATTGTATGGAAACGCGAAGGTGCCAGCTGAAGTAGTCGTGATAAATTCAGCCACGTCACAAGAAGAGAAAAGTCTACGAAAGCTAATCCAAGGAACTGAAGATCTCGTGACACCCGGAATCTGGCTACTGGGGATTCCCCTTGATGGAACGTCATTCGTTGCCAGGCGACAGTGTGAAAAACAAAGACCTTTCACAGCATCGTTTTATCATTGACTCGCGAACTGAGACAAGCAAAAATCGAGTTTGGATGGAACTGGTGATATTATTATGTAATGCATAAATAACCCATTGAATAATATCGAAAAATTTACAATAATTCAATATTTCCGTTCTGTACAAAGCAAACCTTACAATTTTACAATGCTTGATAAATGTCAATGTCATATTTTCTTGAATTCCTACATACGATTCTATTGCCCCCGGCAAAGTTTATTCAGCTGCGAGACTGCGGAACTGGCAAAGGAACATGCTTGTAATTCTCTAACAAGTAACGTCAAAGCCTGAACGGATAACTCGAAAGATATTCCTTCACATCGTCTGATAATATATCTGCGCGGTTGACCTGACCGTCTTGGCGGTTGACTTGCAACCTGCATAACTCCTTCAAAGTCAAACATCGATGGCGAAGCGGTTGGGTCAGAATAACGTGCCGTCGTTTGCCATTTGGGAACGCCATGTGAAACCCATGAACTGAATAAAACTCCAATAAGCTTGGTAGATTGTCGAAGAATTTCGCTTTGCCTACACGGTTCGTGGTTTCCAAAGCGAAGCGAGCATTATTACACAACAAGCGACAATGAATTACGCTTGAGTTAGTCCGTACGCTCAAAGTAAACATAGAAAATGACGACGAGCTGTCACGTAAAAGATAAGTCCCCACCTTGCACACCATTAAAGATTCTAGAGCTTCAGTTTTCGAAATCCCTTGCCAGTAAAGCCCACTTGCTTTCAGTCGATCAAGTTCGACAGCGAGTTGATTCGGTGGATCCTTTCGCGAAATGAAATCAGCAATAGAGCGAGCGCCTTCACCACAGCCCGTGGCAAAGTACATATCTACTTTGACCATATCCTAGACATCCCATGGCAAGTCAGACGATGTACCAGGAAGACTCCAGTGGTCGATAGAAACACCAACTTCAAGCAGCTGATCTGTTTCTTGACTTACTTGAGCTTGAAAATCGTTGCGAAACTCTCCCGTGAAACAATTCTGTGGATATTGAATACACAAGCACAACAACTTTGGTTAACAGAACAGTAGGAGTAATATATCTGAAAAGTATGTCATATCGTCCTCTTGGACTGCTTGGTTTGAATTCTTTGCCGCCCTGGCACAGCTGCACATCATTTGGTACGACAGAGTCTAATGTTTTTATTTCTCAGAAGCGAGCTGCATTGCAATGAAGGTAGCCTCGTTCTGATGAATAATGGAATGACTTCTGCGAAATGTTTGCAAATCATTCATTGTTACAACCGTGGTTACAACTACGTGTTAATGCGATTTGTTTCCACGAAAACTGGTGCCCTGTGAACAAGAAAACAGCAAATATATGAGGATATAGATAACTGACACATGTTCTTACCAATGACGATCATAGTTCTGACAACAGCCATCATGAAATTCTTTTCAAAATAATATTTTGTCGTGGAATTTCCACGGTGGAAATGCTGAGAATTTGATTTGTTCGCCGTATTGTAAATATGCGAGCGTAATCACATTCAAAGGATAATTCTTAGCATCTGCACAGCACCTTAGATTGGTCACGAAGCACCTAATAACATGACTTTGCCCATTTTTCAGGACTGGGTATGCCTGCTGCACCAACTTTTGTAATTAAAGTCATAGCTTCATCTTAATTCCTTCCCATAATTTCATCGCATTTGCAAGTAAAGTAAATAAATTTGAAGTTGTGTGTCTAGCTTTTATAAGTCTGCATTTGTGCCATGTTTGAATAACTGCAGCAGCCATTGACAGCTTCGTGTTATCAAACTCGATCCACGTAAATCTAACTATGAATAATATCAGTATTACGGCTCTCCAAGAAAAAATAATGAGAAATATAGGAAACTTGATAAACTTCCACGAAAATAATACAAAAATTAGAATTATTTATGCTGTTGTTTACTAGGCAGTCTGTGCTTTGTACTGTGTCATACTGTTCAACAAAACATCTGCTGTGCGAATATTAAACTTGAAAATTCAAATAGAAGAATGAAAATAGAAAACAAAAAACAAAAGAAGAACTCCTACTGCAGAATTAATATTATCTTGGAATTAAAAGAATTGGTTGACTCTGACTAGTTCTAGTGATAAAAAGTATGTCTTCTTGAATAACTCCACTACGTCTGTGTTAAATATTGGATGATATTAGAGGGACGGGGTACAATTTGTTGCTATAACCTATTTTAAAGCATTTATTTAGTAATATGAATTTGCCTTCGTACGGTATATAACTGTGAGACAATCCATGAAGCATCATTGCAATGTCTACTAATCAAGATGAATCTCTAATACTGTAGGCATTACGAAACGTGGAAGTATGATGCGAATTAAAAAGTGGCATGTTGTATGTATACCATTTGCCATAACTAAGTTCTAGAAATGATGGGATACTGAACCTGCATTATAACACCTGCAGTTTGGCAATTCTAGGCTTTATAAGACTGCTTGAACCGCTGATGAAGTAAAACTGTGTTGAATAACTATGGGTTAATTATTTTAAATCTTTCTACACCTCAGAATATTTATTGCGGCGGTTTTGTAAGCTGAAATCTAAGGGACCTTCAAAAAATTCAACTTGAAGAACATTTTTAGGATGGCATCGTTTAACAAAATATAGCATCAGTCGCATTGTTGTTTTCAGTTGTAGCAACAACGCTGGTTGAACAGGTAATCTTCATCTATAAAGTATGGCCCCGCTTTCTCCAAAGTAAAAGACCTGTTGTTGTTGTTCATTGTTGTTGTTGTTGTTGTGGCAAGTAGCAGTGGGACAAAAACAGAGGCTTTTCATGGTACCATCAAGAAAAGTCAAGCGAATAGTTCCAGTGGCGAATTAAATAATCATCGAGAAGCAAGCTATCTAATTTTGCTGTTTTCGCAGTCCCGGTCCGCGGCACAGGTCCGCGGTGACTAGGAAAAATGTCTGAAAGGAAAATACTTACTCAGGCGTGGCTATCGAGTACATTCTCCGAGCTCTACGTGTAAACGGCTGTCATTCGAGGCAAGCCGCACTATCTCCAGAGTATGTTGTTTGGTAAACTCCTTTCGTTTCTACTGTTCAGAGATGACATCAACTTTCTTGGACTAGCTTGAAAACAACATGTCTATGAAATTTCCAGCAGCTGTCAAACAGCTTTCCTGTATTGTTTTAACGACTTACAATTCCTGGAAAGATTTCATACTAGTGATTGCATCTGATGCGGACATTGCTTCAGTGCCGCAAAACTGATCAAGCATGGCGAAAAAATTATCAAATCTTCTACAAACTGCAAAAGTGTAACAATTTATCAATCGTAAGCAGGTAAGAAGCAATGATAATTAAGAACCAGCGATGGCTTTGGACCACGTATTTGCGGTGAAGTGTTTGAGACAACACGCGCGCTCGAGCGATTCTTACGAAGGATGTGGAGGTCGGTCAAAAATCCCGATTAGATTATTCCACTGATTTTCTGAGAAACGTCTTTGCCGACGGAAGTCTATCAATAATAACGTTAAGGATAAGAATATACTGAGAAATACCTTGTGGCGCAATGCTGGGTCTCTCAGCCTCTGGTCTTCCATGAACACCATCCATTTTGCTCGTGGAAGCAGAGGGAACAAGTCCAGATCTGATTTTTCTCGCAACTCATGGGAAGCTCTCCAAGGTTCCACACATGTAGCCCTAAATCAAACTTACCGATAGCAAGGTACAAGTGTACGAAACAGCAAACCCTCCGGGAAATACTATGGAGATGATTCTGATGAATCAAATATATGGATTGGACTGCTTTCCAACAGTGTTCTTCAACGTTGTGAATGTTTATACGGCTTTCTTTTGAGAGCATTCGAAGCGAAGGCATGTGATGTTCTGTGCTTCTTTTCCATGACAATTTGTAATGACTGACAAGCATATTTTCTTCCATTTTCGAGGATTGCCTGTTAGATGGATTTCATCGATTTGAAAACGACGCTTCTTGTCCGCGATGCAAACTCCCAGTTAGAACTGAACGGTCGCAAAATTATTGATTCCCAGTCACGGAAGTGATCTACACAACGCTGTTATATTTAACTTCATCCTAGTCGTGACGTGGAGTTCGCTCTCGACTAATGCAAGAAGCTCAGCTTCGATTATCCCTGTGCATTAGTCATCAGTATCAACTCGTATTCCTTGCTCTTCATTTGCCGAGACCCACCTTCGAAATATGAATGGCAGTGAATGAAGAGGCTATTCTGCAAAGAACTACTGCAATCGACTGCAGTGCGAAGTGCATGTATGCACACGAGACTGTTTGATCTCAAATGAGGCTGATTTCCTTCTAACGATTCTTTCCGACAGCACGTGCTTCGCAATTCCCAGCGAACTATAATGGCAGCAAAACGAAATCGCGAAATACTTTCTCGCCAGGTCTTGGTTCTTTTTCACAATTTTCAACGGATGATCCATGTAATACAGTAGGATGATACTACCAAACTGCAGTATCATCATACTGATGTGCGACTTTGCGAGTGGGAAATAGTCTCCTTACCAGATTTTGCCCCACTCGCGCATGACACATTCCGATAGATTTGATGGGGAATTTTGCCATACAATTACAGAATGCTGCCTGAGATTTTCAATGTGTAAAAGCTTTGAAACATTTGTATAGCTTTTAATTGTATTTGCACGTTAGATTAAGGTTTAATTATTTATGTCTGAACGTGTATTGTTTTAATCTTGATATATTCGATTTTGAAGTAAAAGTCTGCTGTATGTGAACAAAATTCCGATGGTGCCGTAACTGTGCTTTTTTGGGGTGTGCAGATGATGGTGCAAACCGTTTTGCTAGTTGTCAAAGTAAAACAATATGTAAATTACTGGGCTGTATGAACATGTTTATTGTTTTAAACAGCCACTATCAATTGTATTACAGTTGAGCATTGTTCAGGATTAGGATAAGATAAACCTATTATGCTCCAACTTACTACAATAATAAGAGAATCGACGGCTCCCTTCAAAGAGAAACTCTGTAACTTATTTGATGAAAGAAAATTAACATTCTGTTATTGTTCTTTGTATTTGAAGATTAGTTTAATCAATCGAATATGTGCTACATCAGATACGAAGCAAAGCGCAAGGAATCTGCATATTCCACCCAAAGCACATACAAGCATATTGCAGCTTGTTTTGTTTCCTGGAAATATTCTGTTGCAACACAATACAATGTGTCTTCAAGGAAGTTGATAGAATGGCGCACCCTAGGATCATTGCATTGCTATCATGGCGCCATTCCAGGACCTTGCATTAAAATGATTGATGAATGAATAACGTCAATTATTATGCAAATGGATAGAATGGTGGTTTTCTTCGAATGACTTGACGTTGTAATTAGTTATGGTTGATTGAATGGATCCGTAGCGTGGGAGCAAGATAGGCGGCTCAGGGGGGCTCCCTCGGTTGTTCTTTTCTTGGGAGCCATAGTTACGCAATTGAAGTACCTTGCGCAATTCTAATTGTTGTGACGTTTCAACTGATTTGATGCCCAATGTCCCGATTGACTTCCCAAGAAACGCAACTGAGCTGGACGAGCTGGCCTACGAAGATCAGAACTTTTGTCTTCGAAATAATTGCAAATTGAACAGGGTAATAGGAACTGCTGAAACTTTTGTAAGAATAATTAAATTTGCATAATACTTCCATCTAGCTTCTATCTAGATCATGACTCTAAACAATGACTTAACATGACTGAGAAGAAAAAGGTTGCTTTGATTCCATAGAAGTGCTTTGTAAATGAATGCTGGCTTGTTACCCAAGGGGAAAACCCTTTCCAGATCAATACTGTTGTTACTGCCTTCATCTTCATCATCCGTTTAATTGAAAATATCAATTCCTGATGGCTAAATCCCCGGGCTAAATCAACATAGCATGAACTTGTAAAAAGAGTTCACGTAATGGCAACTTAATTTATGGTTAAAATCAACGGTGCATAACAATAAAAAAATTATAAAGAACTGCATAGCAACGGTGGAAACATAGCTGTACAGAGTACAGTAGATTATTGACATTGTTAAAATGAATGCACCTCAAGTTGGAAGTTCAGATTTGAATGCTTTGTTCCTGTTTTGCCCGCATCTCCCTAGGCGTGTGATGCAACAGTTGATTCCATGGCGTGCCACGACAGATACATCGACTGAGATTTGAACACATCGAAATCTGTAGCATACTGTACAGTAATAGAATAATTAGTCATAGCCTCGTTCTCATGTCAGTAAACCTCTTGTACATTAATCCCCATTACTCTCGTTTCCGTTTACCTTACTGTAGAATGTACTGTACAAATATCGTTGTCCGCCTTACAGTACATCGTAGATCCAATAGATATCTAGAGAGATGCAGAAAATTCCAGAAGTGATCATTCAATGTCATTTTCCTCAAGGAGATTGATGATCTAAGTACAGTATATTGTAGCTATACAGTATTATAAAGTAGCTGAACTTGTGGAGGACGAAAGACGAGAGACGATGGAGGCTTTCGCATTCTACATATATATATATTTCATAGACAAGTTGCTGGTCCCACGACAGGGAGAGATGGCAGAGTTCCAAGGAGTACATATGATCGTTGGTGCCAGAGCTCTATGTCGTGAGACACAGCGTACATAAGAGGACAGACGGAGTTGTTAAGCTAAGTTAAACTCGCACGGAAGAGAGACTGCCAGCCTCTATCATAGGGGTTGTATGTTAACCATAGAGCTGATAACCGATCCAACACTACATAATAACCAATGACAAAATAGAACCAAGATGAGCTAGTGACCCTTGGACGATTGGGATCAATTTACAGCAAACTGCATCAGCAGATCTCGTCATTGCTTGCTGGGTACCAGAAGAGATGGCTACAATCGTGCTATTGGCATTTCTTTTTTATTGTTATTAGAAGACATTGCTACATTCGTACTTTTCACCAATCGATCCTTGTGCATCGCAAGCCATACGCATGGCAATTTAAGGTAGTTTATATCATGTTTACATGCACGATGCCTTGCCCTGGTCTTACGGTGTTCGGGAACAAGGAGAATTAGTATTAGAATTAGAAATAGTTTAATTAGTACTTATACTGTTCCCGCGATAGAGAAATCGAGCACAACCAGCGAATAGGGACTGATAGTCGGTAATGATTTGTAGTGTAGGAATGTGAGTTTATGTAACGACCAATTTTGTAAGTAGAATTCGTAAGTCTCATACTGTAGTTTGCCTTATTTGGGCTTACAAGCTTATATGAATGCTTGATATGTTAGTTTCCATAATTCTATTTTAGTATACGAAATCTGTATAAATAGACCGTGGATGTCTTTTAAAATCAGAGAAAACTGCAAGCCTTGCTCTGCAAAGAAATCGAGCTGCTTGATCCATCGACGTTGTTGCCTAGCAACCTTGAAGTTCTCACCGACGTAAGCAACTCAATCGTTTTAGTCATGTTCTTATTGTTACCATTTGTTTGATATTATCATATTTTGTTGATTCGATTGTAGATGTAATTCTTGTTAGTGAATTGCTTTCTAAATAAAAATCAGCCCCTATTCGCGGTTGTGCTCGATTTCTCCATCGCGGGAACACTTACCGTGTAAATGGTAATCCATATTTTTATTTTTATTTATATTTTCATAATCCATATATTGTCCTTTGTTATTTGAACTTTTGCTTTCCATTCTCTTTTATAGCTATATATATGAATTGTAAATTATGTTAAATTATATATGATATTTCCTCATTTTGTTGTTGTACAATTTCAATTTTTTATGAAACTCTGTTAACTATTTCATTAATCTCCTTTCGTAAATGTACGGTCTTCCAAATCAGCAAACAATCATTTAGTGTGTACGACCAATCGACCATGTAATGTTTCTTGTTAGACTTCTTGATTATGTATTAAGTTTTACTTTGTCCTACATGATCAAAATAAACTATTTATCTATATCTGCTTCTCAGGTTACTAGAGTCTCTACGTATTTTCAACATAATATTATCTTAAATTCTAATTTGTTAGTTGTTAAAGGTTGTTGTTCTCTTGTTGATTTGAGTCAACTGAGGTATCACTAGCATATCGGAATATTGATTTTATTATTGCCGAATAGATTGAACTATGTACATCAATAGAGAATAGCGAAGAATGAGTTTGGAATCTTGTTGCGGAAACATGATACAGTAATACTCAACTATTTTATATTTTATATATTTTTTTCCAACTCAACTATTGTATTTGTCACAATCCATTCGGTATTCTTTTGGAAGCGGTAGATGAAGGCAGCAGATGGACTTCCAATCAATGTATTTCACATCACAGGAGTTACTCTCCTGACAATAACTGAGGATCCTTCTCAGGAGCTCCCAATTTATACTATTCACAAAGACAATACAAAGTCAAGCTTTTCGCAGACGATGCTAAATTTTTCCATTCACGCAAGGATAAGGACATCACCTCCCTATCATCTACTCTTA
>OFHS01001660.1:0-25902 GCA_900245855.1 Calvadosia cruxmelitensis
GATCGGTATCACTATTTCAGAACAACTCCGATGCTTGGAGGCAATGGCGAGAGTGAGTGATCCTTCTTCCGAAACCGCCCCTGATTATGGCATGGTGCGACTCAAAGGTCATGACCTTTGGAACCCGTGTCATTCACGTGAATGTCAGTGGTCATCCACACTACCCTTGGCCTCGCTTGCATGAAGGCCGAGTTTAACCTCGCTTAAACTATGTTTAATCAACATTTTACGTTTTACTGAATGATGAACACACAATGAGTAGCATTGTTAGGTATCAATTTAGTCTAGAGTTCTAGCACAGTTTAACCTCGACCGTTTCTTTAAAGATGTGCAAAGCACTAGATTTTTCACAAAAGAAGGCTACAAAGTGCTGCTTTATGGATCGCCCCTGCTTTGAAGAGACATCAGTCAGGACAGTTTGGCATAAAAAGGAATACATTCCTGCTATTCACTAATCCAAGCAATATAGTTCAACAAGATATTGGAGGCCATTTATTAGCAAAAAAAGATAGGTTGCAACAACCTATTGAGGCCAAAGTTTAAATACATTTTTCAAGACAAGATGGTGGTGTCTGGCTGTATTGAGTATCGCAGAGTTATTAAATGGGCTTAGGAAATTAACCATTGTCCTGCTATTGACGTGTATACACGTTTTTGAAACAAGTCAAAAGTAGCAACATATGACCAATCAAATAGTTGGCCCCTGGCGATCAACCAATCAGCAATCCATAAAACTACTTCAAGTCTTTGTTTAACTAGTTTTATGAGCAGGACAAGGGTTAAAAAGTAGCAAATGTTTGCTGTCAATAGACACTATCAAGTCTATCACTAGTAAACAAGAATGTAACTCTTCAGTGAATAGGTCCTGGCACAAAGCTATTTTGCAGTACACAAACAAACACAATGCTTTCTGTGACACTGTTGATACCTTTAAACGACATGCGTTCCATTTGTTGAAAACCTTCTGCGCACTGTAAATCTATTATAAGAAAGGATCACATCATTGCACTTCATATCATTGCAAATCAATGTAACACAGCAGTAATATGATGCCTGTTTGCGTGCATATATACAGTCAAAGTTACCTTAAGCGACCAACCAAGGGAACAATAAACGGTCGCTTAGCACAGGTAGCCCCTTAACACAGGAAAATCTTCGTCTTGAATTTTCAAGAGGACAGTTGAATATGATGTCATAAAACAGGTGAACTCTTGAAGCAGACAGTCGTCTAAGACAGGTGGTCACCAGGGCAATCTTAAGAGTTTAAAGGGCCCAAAGCACTGTTTCTAAGCGGGTGGCCGGGGCCTATCTTATATGGTCAATACTATTTAAACTTGTATGCCTTTGAACGATTACATGTTTGGCCAGTGTTGCTTGGTTGGTGAGAGATGTTTCGAAAATACCTACGGGCTCTGTTAAATTTTGTTTTTGTTTTTGACACGTCAGATAAAACAACGTTTTGCTCATGCTCAAATCCAGCGAACTACGATGCATTAAATCAGTGGCACTCTGGAGGTGATTTCACTTTGCACAATCAAGATACTGTACATTTGAATGCTAGAAACTGCCACTGAAAAGGGGACAATCCAAACTTGAGGACCTAAAGTATGAACTTTAAGTGTCTTTTGGATAAAATGGTCCTAGTGGTTGCTCAAGACAGGTTGGAAAATATCATTTAAAATTTAAATATTCAATTATGAAAATCGGTTCTAGCAACTGCACAACTACTGCTTCAAACTTATTAGCTGACAGGAAGGAATTGTAGACTGGAATGGTTTATAGCTGACTTTACCGTAACCATTACTAGAAAGCAACACTATGCAAGGAATTAACTGAGCAAAAGAGGTCGAATGCAAACAAGCAATATTTGGTATTATTGTAAACCGGCGAATATATAAGCGAACCAGGTTAATATCTTGGTGCAGCTAAAACTTGTGGGATAATTAGCAAGTCAGGTAATCAGCGAGGCGGATTAACAGATGCAGTATGGCAACTGGAATCCAACCAGTGGCGGTGGAAATAATAAGTAGAAGCTGAACATGATGCGATGAGATAATTAATAACACGGTTGGACTGAAATAACACCATGGAGTCCCTGTTTGCATTATGTGGTAAATCAAGGATCGAATAAGGACAACATTATTCATAATGATTATCAAAGAATAAAGGAAATTGCAGCAAATTTGGATACGTAGCAGGTCTCATATCATGGATGAAAATATCTCAAACATTAACCCTTGTCCTGCTATTGACGTGTATACACGTTCTTGAAACAATTCAAAAGTAGCAACATATAACCAATCACAGAGTTAGTCCCTGGCGATCAACCAATCAGCAATCGATAGACGACTTCAAGTCTTCATTTAACTAGTTTTATGAGCAGGACATGTCTTAATTAGGTTTTTGTTATTTACCTTTATATCATCTTCCAGCGTGGTGGTGGAGCTCGGCAAATGTAATGCTTCTGGATCGATGTAATCATAGAATTTGCTTAGATGATCGATTAGAATAATGTAATCCTGATTCTGTAGTAAACAAAGGCAAACAAGAATATAAACAACAAGGAAACAATACAACAACAGCAATGTTGATAGCGTTATACCGACTGTATCTTGTAAAATATGTTGCTTTGAAACTGCGAGACAGCAATACAGTTGAATACGTTGACTACCTCTCTTAAACGATCACCTGCGTAAGAGACCACATTAGGCGATCCCTCAAAGACTAGAACAATGCAACTTTCCTGTATTGAGCAAAAACCTGTGTTAAAAGACCATTTTTCGTTGGTCTCTCGTGTGCTCCAGATGGTTATTTAAAACACGTTTGACTATTTCTATTCTTTACACAATATCAAAAAAGCAGCAACAAGTTTCAATGTATCAGATGAATCTTAAACTTTTAATCAATTAATTGGGAGTACAGTCAACTAACATTACTTGCCCTCTGCGAATCATGGAGCTATACAGTTAAGTCATTGACAGCGACGGCTATAATTCTCTACAAGGACTATCAAACTCATTGCCAATTTACATAACGGAGCTTCACACATATCCCTTATTGAATGTGTTAAAAGAATACCTTGAATGGATTCAGAAAGCGCTCGTTCATCTTGACGTATTGGCGAAATGAAGTACTGCAGTTGTAAATGTACATGCACACCAGGGAACTCATCAAGTTCTTTGGGAAAATGTGAAACGCCTTGGCAACTGTTTCCGACTACAAACCAAAATTAGGAAAAGTTAGAGAACAATACGTGTTTCTAATGTGTAGCACAATCTGTAGAAGTAGGAATAAGACACATATTGTAGTATATGTTGTCTTCATGTCAATTGTACTGGGTGTTAATAAGCCGAGGGCGTCAATTGTAGAATCGCTCTGTTGTAATTTAGGTCAAATAGACCACCTAGATTGTGTAGTATCTCTCTGTTGTAACGAAGGTCAAATAGACCGCCTGGTTGTTTACTTGATTTGTTTATACATGAGAATACATCAGTGTGAGCTTGGGCTGTGAGTGAAGCCAGTCGTATTTGTTGACTACAAGTTACTCATCGTAAGAAAGAATTATAACATATTGCAGCTTGCTCAATTTTAGTTAATTACTTGATTATTAGCTCATTTCAATTCTTGAAAATTGTAAAAGGTTTGAGTGATGCAAAAGCCCTGAGCGACAGCAGTCATTGACCTATCAAGCGCCCTTCAGGAAATAAAGATTATTAGAATGATGACGACGATGATGAATTCGGTTAATTGAATTCTATTCAGTGTTCTGTTTTATATAATCGGATGTTATGTTAAAAACGAAAAGACAATTCACTGATTACTTCATTGAAATTTGCTTGCCAGATATTTTGTATTCATCTGGGTTGATAAAATTCCGAGGGACAAATGATACAAATCACCTCAAAAATATTGTAAACAATTTGAAAACCCTTACAAATTCACAAAAATGCTCAGAAAATATATCTGAGGATATGAAAAATCTCCAACAAACCTTTGGATTAAACACCTTGGATCAGACTCGCTAATCGTGGAAAAAGTGAGCAAGTTATCGACACAAAATTACAACAAATCCAAAAAGAATTCCACAATGGTTAACTGACCCGAAGACCATTTTCTGGATGGGTGTGAGAGAGGTCTACAACCAATTCCCACTGCTGGTCCAATGATGTTGATAGTGTCGACAAGAAGTGATATATTAAGATCTCGTCGTCTATTTGATCTTTCCTGCAAACAAAAGATGAATAAAATGTCACCTAGGTCCTGAGGGTGAATTTGAATGCATTGCGAGCTAAGAAATAAACAACAGTGACACAAACCAAGGCAAAGAAATAAACATTTTGAGAAGTGAATGATTGTGGGCCTTAATTGAAAAACACAACAACAATTCACTTATTAATACATTCCATATCATGGTTAACTACAAGGTGTGATATAATAGATTGAACCGCCAATAAGTACGGCATTACAGCCAAACCTGTATTAGTGACCACCTCTATAGAGCAGCCACCTGTGTATAAAGGCCACTCTTCATAACCCCAAAATGACACTTTCTATAGAAATCAACCTGGACAGAAAGGCCACCTGTCTATAAAGGTCATTTTCGTCAGGTCCCAGAAGTGGCTGTTATAGACAGGTTTCACTGTACCTGCTACTACTAAAGTAATAATATACATACAGTGGAACTTGTCTATAACGGTCACCGTTGGGAACTGAGGACAATGACCCTTATAGACAGGTGGCCTTTCTGACAAGGTTGATTTCTATAGAAAGTGTCATTTTGGGGTTATGAAAAATGGCATTTATACACAGGTAGATAGATAGGATAGATAGATAGGAGTATATTTGATGACCCATAATCAGTTCTAAGATACAAGCAATACGATTTTGCACATAAGCTGCATTCATTTTAATTAAAAGTCGAAAATAGAATAGTCGTGCAGCAGAATGGCATACTATTGAAAGCATCATGTACATAATTGAAATCACGGTAAGCACTGGAACATAGTTAAGTATTTTATAGCTATTCGAGGGTAAGCAGCTCCCACCAAACTGAACACGACCGCCAAAACAACTTTTCTATAGACCATCTTTGTAAAAGTACTCTAGGTTCCTTTGGCCATTAAGTTGGCACTGGATATCATATCAATGCAGATGGACCAGATTGAGTTGCAGAAATGCTACATTTTAACCCATACCTGAAACGTCTGGCAATGTAATAAAACACCGGGTTTCCAGCTTTAGACCTGCCCTCCTGCAAAGGGAGAAAAATTATGAAAATGAGTGAATCTATTTGTAGCGGCATCATTGATTTCTCACATTTCGTGAGGTCAAGCCTGACATGTGGCATAAAGCCACTCCAGCGAGAGTCCCTGCATGTATCCCTGATTTCCATAACTCGTTGAGACTCGTCTTTTGTTTGTATGAATGGTTCTATTGTGAGCCATGTAATTTTTATATTGAACAAGAACTCCAGTTCTCTAATTAACATGACCTAAAAATGTATGGCATATTTCTGAAAACGATGATGAATGAAAATTAATGAATTCATTACTTTGCAGCATAATCAGCATTATGCAATACCTAACATCAGAAATCGTAAGACAGGCCAACACTAGAATTCCTAACACATTGTCCAAACACAAAATATGACGCTGGAGTTCAAAAATTTGAGCTCCATGTCATCTAGATACGGATCTTTAATAAAAGAAAAAAGATCGATAGCACTATCGCACGACAGAAAAACAATTCTAGTTTGAATAGATCGGAATAATCCTGGATTAGACATTTTCTCCAGCAATGCTGCATGGCCCAGGTATGTGAACAAATTAATTGACCTATACAGTCAAACCTGTAATAGCTGCCACCTCTATAGAGCAGCCACCTGTGTATAAAGGCCACTTTTCATAATCACAAAATGACAGGTTTCAGTTATAGACAGGTTTCACTGTACACAGTGTATCTGGGCATACAATTCGGAAATTGAATCTGAGCTACAGTAAAGAATAACATTAACCAAACAATATGTTTCAATTACCTGATAAAATAATTGAAGTGATTTCAATGCTTGAAGGTCCTCCTGGTTCTGTCCTGCATACTTTGCCATAAACTCTTCAAATTTAGAACCAACAACATTTTCGCGGCCAACACTAAGAATTGCAAAAAGATCCAAAAATAGACTTCAAAATCTTGTGACCTCCATGCAATAGGTTGTCAAGATCCTATTGAGAGCAGCAGTTTGAACTGTGAATATGAATCTTACTCTTTCTGAAGCTTGACCAGTTGATTGTCTGGCGGGCCTAGATGAGCAAGCAATGTTGCCATCTTCTCAAACGGTGCCCTACCAACTGTTTTGTAATCCCTTTATAAAAAAATTACAATTTATGTTGAAAAACATCACCAAACAAACAAGAATTAGACTAAAGACAAATCCTGCCACTGTTAGGTCACAACACAGCAAGCACACTTTGACTTATAATCTGAGATGTACAGTATCAATACCTCTAGTGTGTTATAGACCTCAATTCAGCTCACAGTGAATGATGTATCTGACATATAAACATTCAACAGTGTACCATAACTTGTGTATACAGTGAAACCTGTCTATAACGGCCATCTCTGGGACCTTAGAAAAATGACCTTTATAGTCAGGTGGCCTTTCTGTCCAGGTTGATTTATATAGAAAATGTCATTTTGGGGTTATAAAAAATGGCCTTTATACACAGGTGGCTGCTCTATAGAGGTGGCCGCTAAAGCAGGATTGACTGCAGTTGAATATGCCCAATTGGATAATAAAAGAAGCTGGTAATTTCATACAACTAGGTGAACATCTTATTAAAAGAAAAAATAAATATGCAGTTGAAATGAAATTGCTTCTAAAAATACATATCTAATTTTTCGAATTATCACAATAGGCAGAATAGGATTAGCCATACACATATTTCAAATCTAAGCAAATTCTTCTTCATTACGAAAACATTGTTATGCCGCATAATTGGCCAAACATGAGACTATGAGGTTACTATTCAGGAAATCTAACAAGTAATTTTGAGTAAAGGACTGGCTTAGAAGCAGTTTAAACTACAGGCACATACTTTTGAGTAAGATAGTGCATCTGGTGTGCAAATTTCAATGAAAGGCTATACAAAGAAATGTTGTTCATGGCAATTACCTGTTCAGCGCCATGTAAGCTCCTATTCTTTCCTGATGAGTCCACAAGAGTTTGTGCAATGTTAAAACATTGGAATTGCTAACAAATGAGTAACCCTGTCGCTCTTTGCCAGTGATGGGTGCCGTTGCAGATATGTCTTGGAAAAATGTCTGCAGGCGATGAAAATTGGCAGCAAGCAACGTGTTGAAGACCTCCATGTGGGGCTCTTTTGTAAACAAGACATGATTGGCCAGGTTCTGCAGAATCTGGAAATACAATGACAAAGAGAAAACTCAGACTTAGTAAATGTAACAAAATTCCACAGACAGGAAAGAAGAACAATAACCAATGTCAAATTGTCACCATGTTCTAGTCCATAGCATCTGTCGTGAGCAATGAAAAGTTCGTCAAATGGGCAAATATTACCTTTGAAAGAAGCATCAATCCTCTTCTCATTTTATCAGTTGGATGCTGAAGCAGAATACCGTTGACATGAGGAGAAACTAAACACAAAATTCAATAAAGTCATTCCAGTTACTTGGATAACCAAGCAAACTTGTAGTACATCAGGTTAGATGAACATCCCCATACACAATTTCAATGGGAAATGAAGTGGAAATACAATTGGTCTTTAAACAAAATATTCAATTATCCGCACTTCCAGTCAAATGGAATCTCATGTATTGGATTCAACCACATATCTTTATAAATTGTGGCGGCCGTAACTGAATTTAGTGTTGTGTAATTATTCAGCTAAAGCATTCACCAGAAGGCAGCTTTAAAATCAATTTATATTTACAGATGTAGATCCTTATTTAAGCAAAAAGGTTACTGGCTACTTTTATCATTCTGCACAACAGTTTAACATCTCTCACGGTTTCATTTCATATTTCAAAGTACTGCAAGAAAGTACGAAAATTTCAATGCTATATCCAAGAGATACAACTCAATCTTTGAAATCAAATTTATGCGGGTGATACAAGTGTGCAATTCTTGACAGCACATCTTTACAAACGATATGTCTTAAGCTTTCTATTTTCTAGAAATACTGTTATAAACAAATGTTTCTGGTCACATTATCACTAAACACTTGCTAGATGTTATAAGTCAGTAGCGTGGCTACTTGCTTGGCCTGCCACACTATTGCTTGCTGTTTGCTAGCAATCAATAGTGTTTTCTCGTTCACCCAAAACAATAGCACGGAAAGCAACCAATCATTGATTGAGATATTTCACGTGTGTCCGCTCAAGTCATTGTTCTACTAACTACAACAACTCGCTTGTGTAGTTGTGTTTCAGTAATAGTGTGGCATAATTGACGCTTGTGACAATTCTTAAAATGAGCTAGGCAGCAGAATTTTAGCAGGCATACATTGTGCCTCTTTCGAAATGTTTGAAAGTATATGATGATGATGATACATTGTTGCAAATACCTATGGCAGGGTTGATAAATCTCAAGAATATTGTGCTTGTCACAGCATCGAAACATTTGTCCTGAAAGCGCTCTTCCACAACCTGGAAACATAGCAGTTGAGAAAAACAATTTTCAAACAGAACACTGAAAATTAAACTTTGGCGAGGAGGCTAGAGCTTTCACGCTTTGCTATGAAAGTTGCTTCCTCCTTATCAGATATACTATAAAAAAGCTAAAACTTCCACTTTAACAAGATTCAACTATAAAATAGCATAGATTTTGCTGGGGGAAAAAGTAACGGATGGCAACAGCAATTCCATTGCATCTAATAAGCTTTACCTTGTACAAGATGTGACACATTCCTGATAGCTGGGGTGGAAACCTGCGCAGAATAAAAGTTAATCACAAACAAATCAACAGTTGTTGCAGCAGCTGTTGACAAGTACACCCACAAGATATTTGTGAAAGACCATAAGATTTGAAGGCATGTAACATATTTGGATTAAATACTAGCATAATCCTTAATCCAAACATCATCAAAGCGGCAACATGTCAAACTTGAAATATGCGAATCTTGCTCAAGTAAAAAGCAACCTGCAAATGCAGATGGTCCTTAAGTATTCCAAGGCAAAGGCATTCAAATTAAACAGATTCTGATTTTAAATTGAAAAATATCAATATGACATAATTTGGCACAAGGTGCATTGCAATATTGACACATCAAAAGAGAAAGTGATTTCCTATCAAGTCAGATGTGCTAATAATGGCATGCTCTGATAATGACAACAGCTAGCAGTGACCAAGCAAATAATTTACAATGTGTGAGCTTTCTGTGTAATTGACTAAATTCAGTTCCAGAGCATAACGGAATACGGGTGATTTCAGGTTCTATTTCAACAATTACTATGAAACATGTTAGAGCTGGCAAATGGTCATTCAGCACATACAGCTGAATTTTGGCCGCTGTCTTAAGTAGTGATAGTCACACTATTCAAACCCAGGAGTTGGTGGAATAAAATCTTCAAGGAACACTACTTAGTGGCATTAGCCGAGTTAAGCCATTAATGGCAACTTAAAGAAAATGAATTCCATTTGACAGCTGATAACGCAAGGGATTTTTCAATTTGCATGCCATAAAGGCTGAACTTACATGTCGTTTGATCCAGATACACGTTCAACAAAATTAGAAACCAAATCATTCAGCAAGTTCTGGTTGGTGGTGACATTCTCTCCTGGTTCAATCCTAAAATAAAATAACCCATCACCAATTATCATACGGCACACTACTATGCCACAAATCAGTAGCGTGCATATCTATTTTAGGGTTGATACCAGCATATCAACGCAAGAGCTAGGAATGGATCGAAATTCTGTTGATTGATGTAAAAACAAGTGCTGTACATATCCTCTATTTCAGTCACCAATTAAATCAGATATCGAACAGAATACTGATAAACCCAGGGTTGTTGAACGTATATTATCGAGTAAGTTACTATGATCTGAAGATATTCAGATATTGCCGGCTACGTATAATCCAAAATGATAAAGTGGGGTTCCGGGATTCTCAGTACAATCTTCAGCAAAGGCTACAGCAACTACAGTGAAACCTGTCTATAACGGTCACCTCTGGGACCTGAAAAGATGACCTTTATAGACAGGTGGCCTTTATGTACAGGTTGATTTCTATAGAAAGTGTCACTTTGGGGTTACGAAGAGTGGTCTTTATACACAGGTGGCTGCTCTATAGAGGTGGCCGCTAATACAGGTTTGACTGTACACCGTGAGATCACAGACTATATCTTATAGTGCACAAGCTAACATTCTAGCACCAAATTACTTGTCTCAAAATTCAAACTCATCTTATACAAGAGTGGGTGTTTTGGAGTGCATTAAATGTGCTAAAACCATCACTAACGTGACATAAACGTGCTGTGCTTACCGTGCTGGGTCTGCTTCATAAGATGCATTTCTATGTTCAAGCATTGATGACATCATTGGCTCCAACAACATGTGCAAGTATCGGTAGCCAAACATTCTAAATGACACGGTCATCGTCTTGCTAGCCAGGGTATTACCACGAAACAGTGTCTGCATTCCTTCAGCATTGCTGACCTGAAAGAGGGAAGGAGCACAGAGATTAAGTCACTGACCGCATAGAATTGACCAAATATTTCTTAAATAATACACAACATGTCATCAATACTATAAGGACCAACCATTATTACGTCAAAAATGCACTGGTACAATTTCAAATTAATGAGTAGCAAAATAAATAGCATGATTTTGGTTTAAACATGATTATTGTCTCTCACTGATTTTTACCCTCATCAACAAATCCTTTAACATGTGGCACCTGATAATAGACTTCAACAAGATTTGACAGAAGAAGAGAGACTTAGTCTTTAAGGAGAATACAACCCATTTATAGTGTGTGTGCTGCTGTTATGGAGCCAGCACGTGCGGATAAAAAAGTGAGCAACTCAAGCTTGGAAGATAACATCATAACCTGGTACCATTAGAATCACAGTCTAAGTTCGGAAAATGCTACAATTAATGGAACTTGATTACCGGTAAGTGATTAATACTAGTCAAGAGGCGGAACTCAGTCTCATCAAAAACTGCATTGGAAAATGGGTTTGAAAATAAAATTTGCAAGAATTATGGAATATATCGTTCACCTCTGTACGAAATAGATTCCAGTACAGTTGGTGCAGCAGTCCTTTGATTTCAAACATCGTCACAAGAACTTTTGCAAGGTCATCCTGGAAGAAAGTAATCATTGCATTGTACACAGTATGTGTTTGAATTATCTCTGACACTGCGGCAGTCTGATCAAGCATTGATGTCAAAACTCAAACCGCAGTCCAGTACCCTCTGTCAGTCTCTATAAATGTCTGTATTTTGTAACGCTGTGTTCTTGCAACCTGTACTCTCGAGCCTTCGGACGGACTGGCTATCCTCCATCGTATCTGCCTCAAGCACATATCTCAACTGCGTCAACTCGACTCTTTGTCTACACCTACAACCTACAGACTTTACATTGGTGGCCCCGTGATTTGGACACTATAATCCTCAACCTGGCCTCTGGTATGACTGTCTAAGAAACCATGACAACATCCACTCGGTCAACCGCGCCTTCACATGGCCATTGTCTTGCCTATTTATCTACACTTACAACCTACAATTTACATACTTCACAACATCACTCAAGCATAGTTTAACAACACTTGTTTGCCTTGTCAATAGAAACCAATATGCTGCCCATAATTGCTCTAGATGCATTGGTTACTCTACTGTCAGATATCATTAGATTCACTTTGGCAACTGATTGCATTTTCCATATAAGCACAATACAAGAAGAACTAAATTTAAAATTGAATTGAATTGAAATACTAGAGAATTAGTCAAACTTATGCAACTACAAAAATGGTTCTGTTTGATCATTTCTTCACGTTTTTGAATTTGAAACAACACTACAGAACGACAATGCTGCCCAGTGTCCATAAATTTGAACCCATTTTGACACAAACTGATATCAGACAATGCTGCATAGTATGCTTGTCTATCATTGCAATCATGTAGCCTTACCATTTGATCAATACTGATGACATGGGCCAGTGCCATGGCAATTGGGAAGTCACCTCCTTCATCAACCATCGTGATCATACTGACGAGGCGCTCAAAACGGTCCTCAAGCACAGTTTCAGCAAGGTTTTCAAATTCTGTACCCTATAAACAAATTGAAAGATAAAAACAATCATCCCGATATAACAGAATAAACACAAACAGTCGTATCTCGGTATGATATCACTCTTCCTCATCTGAAAGAGACACTCAGTAAATTTTATGAACTTCATCCGATTTTAGCTGTGCACAAATTCTTCCTCCTGTAGACCTTATTAGCGATGTCATAGCTGCAAATAGATTCCTCCGCCGTAGAAGATATGAGAACAGGTAATCTTGACACAAGCAAGAAAATTTGCGAGGTGGCTTCATAAAAAAATTTTAAAAACAATTTTAGGCTTGCTACCTCAAAGCCTATCAACAATGTGTTAAGAAATATATTTTGGTGATAGTTGTTAACTGGAAATAGCAGTAAACCAGTACAGTGCGACAACCACATTGCTCATGTACTAAGCTCTCTTGTAATTTAAACATATCTCCAATGAATTCTAGAGGCCAAGGCAAAATTTGTTATACAAAGGCGACAAGAAATACATGTTCAGATGCAGCTAGCTGTATTATTGCTCTCTTTCATTAACAAATTGGGTATCGTTCAACCCACCTGTTTGAGGATATCTGTCAACACTTCCATGAAAGTAGCACGTGTCTGTAGATCTTCGTGGTAACCCAAACCTACGGACAAAAGACGTCGGTGAACATACCCCACTAAAGAGCGACAGCAGCAAAGGATTTCCAGAAAAGACTTTCCACTGTACCTATGGAATGCATGAGTCCACAGTCGATGTTTGCTGATAACATGTTTGACATTGCTTGTACGGTGCTTGCTCTCAGATTGGCAAAGTGGGGTGCAAGAGTATGTTTGCTCTTTGAAGCCTTCTGTGCTTTGTCTTCTGGAAGCTCGTAGCATTTGTCAAGAATGTTCATAAACAGAGTGAAATGTCTGCACATGACAAGAAAACAATTTGCCAGTTTACAACGTGCTAATAACCATCACTTGCAGTAGACAAAAATATGATCTGAGGATTTGGTGTAAGTTTTCCTAACAGAGAACCTGACTTACTTTAAAAACAGCTGAGATTTGGCATCCATCACGTCAGAATCAACATTGTCTGGCTGTAGTGGTAAACCTTTCAGCAACACAACAATTGCCTTGACAGCTGCCTCATCAAGGGTACTGAAAATACAGGGAAACAAAATGCTTCACACTAGTGAAAAACAACAAAAAATACTGGTACTGTAATGCTAAACAGCACTGTACAGCAGAACAGGTGCGATAAGCATATCCTGCTCTGGATACATGGAAAAGTGGTTGTTGTTAGTTAGAAATATGACAACAAGGGTGCTTATGTCCAGAACGGAATTAAAATTAGTATTTTGCCCTACAGATCACAGTAAGCTACACACAAAAATACCCAAAGCGAGTAGAACACTTCACACTACAATCAAATTAGCCAGAATTAAAAAACGTTAATATAACAATTATACAATCCAAAGCAAAAACAACAAAGCAACACTCAAATTGGACTTGGACCTTCCAACTCAAGCATGTTGACTACATTTTGTCTACAACAGAATATTCTAACAACCTTCAGTGTTCATCTTACCAAGATATGGCAAGAATTTCTGCTGAGATTTCATCGCCATCATCAGCAATGTGGAGCAACCAGTCAGTTAGGTATTCTACCAATTTGTTCCTAAACTTCATCTCTTGCTTGAATGAGAGCTCTCGGCGCCGACTCATTATCTGCGAAAGATAAGAGAGAAATGGTAGATCTAACAAAAAATAAAATGAGCTGGGTACATTATTACTTAATCCAATAACCTGTTCATCATAATGTGTTTATATGTGGGTATTAAATTCTGGGAAGTGTCATGGCATGTGAATTACAATCAGAAAGATTATAATTCACCATGTACATGAATTAAATAAAAAGAATTGAAATTCATTTTTCGACAAAGGAGTTTCTTAAATCTGTAAGGATCAGATGCTGTATGAGTCGCTAACGATAGTGAAAGGTACCGGTTGATTGCTTTAATTGCAAATGTTGATTTATGGTAGAAGTGTATTTCAGTGAAACTGTGATCGGATGGGGGTGCTATGAAGTGTCCACAGTTCATTTGATTTTTTAATCATGAATGAGCAATTGGGCATTGTCCTCGAGTGTTTTCAATGGGGAGATTCAAGACAATTGCAGAATGCTAACCTCCAAAATGAATCGATGCTGTGGATAGCAAATGTCTTGTACAGTTTATCGCCAGTTGCCTTACGTTTACATATGGGCTTCATGAATCCTTTATATTACCAAAATTCGGAAATCTCAAGCCACACTCTCACCAAAAGCAAATGGCGTAGCGAGTGATGTGAGTACACAGCAACTGTATTTTTCATTTGGTACAATTACCCAGAAAGCAACCAATCAAACCTTTGCTGTTATTGTCTAGTTTTGGTTAATCACCCACAGCTACAAAATCGACTCGCTGCTGTTAGCAGTTCTGGAGTTGTGCATGCAGATTGAGTGATCTGTGTTAGTAGCACTCGCTGGGAGTAGATTGATTTATTGCTCTGCTATTCGTTACTTGCACGGTTTTTCGTTACACTGTAGCTTGCAATTAACAGTACAAGACTTACATATTTCAGATGTTAAACGTGACCAACCGTGTGACACTTACACTTTCCACAAGCTGACAGAGTTTGGCTTTGATGACCAGCGTCTGTACAGTAAGAGGCAGGTTGCGAATGTATCTGCATGTAGACATATTATATCCAGTTATAACACAATAATTTCATGTTCAACAACAAATACACAGCAATTGACAATGTTGCTGATGCCACATCTGGTAATGCGGCCTGCTGTAAAAGTAAAAGGTTCAACATTTCCTCCCACCAGTTCACAGATACAACAAAAATTAACGAACTGGTAATGGCTTACCTAATCAATGAGAGAACAACTTCATCGACTGGAAATTTGTCGAGGATGTTTGTCACACTTTCTGATTTGTTGTCAAGGATACATCGCAGTACATAAATGATTTGCTCAGTGTATAATGTGTGAGAGTCTCTGATGCGTGGCTGAATAAAGACAGACAAAAGCATGTATGGCATCATCAGTTGTATGAAACATTCACAAAAGAAACTCAAGTCAACTTTAACAAGAGGCACTGAGCTCTCATGTTCTTGAGAAAAAAGACCATACAGTTACACACGCCAATGTCACACTTTCAATTAGCTAGCAGCAACATGTAAAATTGATAATTCAACATCAGCATGTTTGTAATCTGTAGCAGCACAACAACATAATGGAAGGGAATTAAATTATAACTTTCAAATTCAAAAACACTAATTCTTCAACGTGAAATATAAACTAGCATCTTCACCGCCAGGGCAAATTTTTTAGGACTCAGAGCATAACGCATCTCAGTCTATCAGGTTGAGGGTGTATAAGATATACGAGTGACAAAGTAGCGATAAGATGGGCTTCACCTGCTGACTGCCATAATTCCTATTTGAACAGGTAACTTTTCGTAAGTAGGAAGAATCAGTAGAGTAAATGTATTATATCCAGCAGTTTGCTAAGCCTTCATTGGTATGGAAGGTCACACAACTAGGTCACATGACCACATACATAAGAATTGCCAGCGACAGCAGTACCACGAGGAGAGACTAGGGGACATGTTCCCAATTCTTCATTTAAGTCGATTTTGTAATTCACTCAACCCGAGAAGGACTTTACAACAGGGGTAGATTGTCAAGGGCAGCCAATTACTACGTTTATTCTATACTGACTATTAGCCCATTAATTTACAGTCGATGAGATTCAATTAATTTATAATGTAGTCGATTTCAATATAAATGAGGTTAAACTTGCACCATAATGTCTGCAGACCATGGGGTCATAATCAAGGCTGGTGTGATTGTGGCACAGCTTGCTGTCTTGGGTATGTCGTCAGGCAGTGCGTTCTCGCAGTTGGTTTCATTGCTACATGCATGGCCAGAATAGCAGGGTTGAGCAGGAGATCTTCGTAATAGCCACTGCTTGCAAGATCCAGAACATCGGTTTTGCCAGAATTCCTGCATCGGCTGGAAGTCGAACACTAGGTGTTGCACCACAGTAAATTTGGTTGGGATGCGCGGAATTTCCCCACCCTGTCCCTCCTTTAAATCCGTCAGTATATAATAAAAGGAATTCCATTGACTTAGCAGTGTGACTGGTACTTGGTTGTGGTGACAGGTTTGCCATCTCGATTACTGCCATTTGCAGTAACCGAGCACCAAATGCCAAAACAAGTTATATATGTTGATGAGTTTAATCTCCTATTCCATTTGGTGGTCATGTTTTTCACTTGTAAAGCAGATTATACTGGTGTCCCAGCAATGAACCCTGTGCAGCCATAAGGGTGTGGTTCCAAAAGACCTTTTAGCTGTCACTGCTCATCAGGTTTTTCAAGTTCACAGATACAGCAAGATACAACTTGGCTACTAGCTCTGCAAAGTACAGATACTAGTAAGGCGGCTACATGGCATCTGTGTGCAGTCTTAGTAAGCATACAGCATGCAATCTTACCTGCCCAATGCTGTGAAAGAACCCCTCGATGCGCGTCTTACATGAGATGAAAAACAACGGATACAAGGAAGGGGACAAGTCCAGACCAAGACATTCTTTGACGGTGCTGCGAATCTGAAGTGAGGTGTGCTCATTGTTGCAAACAAGCAGATCTTCAAGCTCATTGAGAAACCTGCAAAATCGATGTTGCACTGTTGGCGAAAATATCATGAAACAGCAGACTTTCAGCAACAGCAATGTCAATGACATACTTGCTGATGGGAAAGGCCGCAGCAATGATCTTTGCATCTGCAGCTGAATTTCCTGTTTGACAATGAGGCTGGCAGTCTCTGCAGTAGAACCAACAATATAAAGTCAAAAGACCACAACACTAAAACATCTGCTGCAAACAATGTTTACAATATCTACCTCTGAGACTAACCAATGGTCTCCGTACTGACAGTGGCATCTGTGTGGACTATGCATCTTGCTTCCTTTACAAAATATTGCTGAAAAGGTACTATTGGGTGGCCATTATATTTCGCTATCATTTTCATTTTATTGGCTCACCCATTTTGATGAGATGATTCGCACTTTCGAGGCACACAAATGCCAGCGAGAGAACACAAGAAACCAGTCATGTTTGTCCACTCGGATATGTAAACCTGAAAGAAAAATCCATCGCACAATAAAGGAACATGTTGTGGAGCTCGAAACTAAGGTTAGGCATCCAAAAAACAAAAACAATAGCAAGCTAAATGGAAGCAAACTGAAAAGGTCCACAACGTTTCATAGATGTATGCAGACTTCCTGTTCACACACAAGGAAGAAGCATAAAATAGCATGGGGGGACGGATATAAAGTGGAGAATATGTAGGGGGCGAAGAGCCACCCCTCCCTGAAGGGCCCTTGGTAGGGGGATCCAGGACATGCTCCCCCGGGAAATTTTGTTTGAATATTTACCCTTCAAAACGTCTCTGAGTGAATTTCTATGGCGATATGCAGGGGTGCACGGGGTGTAACTTATTCTGGATTTCACAAGGTTGATTTACAAATCCATAGTTTGCCCATAAATCCAGTGCGACTCCAGTCATATTTCTGAGAACTGAACTCAAAAACAAATCATTTGAAGAAAAGCGACTTTGCTGTAGGGTCGCTATTTCAATTTTCTACACGCAGTATTTGAAAAGGGCTGTTTTGTTATAACTAGGGAATAGGTGCAGAAGAACTTTTCATTGATTGTACTAAATATGCTTACAAGATTTCTAAGAAGTGAGGGGACGCCGTTCCCCCACGTTCCCCCTCCAAATCATCACTGTCTTGGAGCTGGGGAAACGTTGTAACAGAGAAGGAAGTAATACAATCTGTTCACAAGATTCTGCGAACTATAAACGACTAGCTGGTCCGCGCTGCTATCGCAGCTGCGTCCAGCGTCGTTGCTTCGCATTTGGGTGGACTGGATATTAATTAGTCCAATACATATCACAGTTCTCTGCTTGCTACGCAACTTCAGCCAGCTTTGAATGCTGCGCATTGTTTCTCAGCTGAGCTACTGCTCCCAAGAGACTGAAATCGATCCTTTCGAACCATTCGAGCGCAACACCATTCGAGTGCAACGACTTGCAAAGGCAAGTACAGAAAATTCAAGGTGCCCATACCACATCGCTAATTTCGACAAACTTCGTCAAACTTGCAGAAAACATAGCTCGGCCTCAAGACGACCTTTTCCAAAACGGCTGCGTTAGATTCTGCACCAATTTGCATTGTTGAACTTGGTTTGAGCGTTTGCGCTGTGCGGTGTGTTTTGGAAACCGTGCACAACCATGAGCCGTGTTTTTTCCCAAGCGTCAGAAAATCCGTACTTGCTAATGAGTGACAGGTGCCGGCCTTTGAACAGATATACATACATACATACATACATACAAACAGACAGACGTTTGTGAAATAATAATATAGATGCTAAGCAACTGTGAGAAGATCGTTAACTACCTCCAAAACTTCACTTGGAACAGAAACTTGCGATGTCATCACAGACTTTCTAAACGTATGTGACTTCCTGCTAGTGTCTATGGCAGGAAAGTCTTCACGAGGATAGTTCGTGAGTGCTTTCGTCAACAGCTGCCATCGGCCCATAGTCAATTCCCATGCCTGATGAAGCAAAATATAAACAGCTGTGTACCTAATCATAACCATCAGACACAAAAGTGTGAATCGTTTGGTCATAAAAACGAGGAGGACTATTTCCAGATACAATTCATTCAAATAGCATTCTATTTTCCATTGTCTACGCTTTAGTCGGGAAATTCATGGTTACAACAACCAATTTTTCTAATTAGGGTGGTTAAAAAAGGTCGACTGTCAGAATTCCATCAGGATCATACTTGTTAAACGTTTGCAAAACAGAGTGTTGCCTGAAAAGGAAAATTCCCTCCAATGAAAATTTAAGACTCCTGCATTGTCAATTTATCTTTCTGCCGCGTTGCGAGATAAATGGCCCTCAAATTTACAGTGGCAGAGTTGCAATCAATAAACACACTGACAAGTCAACAATAGCAACCAAAAGCTGCTTTGAAATTATGTTGCAATGAAAAGCTATCACTTATAAAGTGAAACACGACAGGAAGTCTGGAAATGGAGATTAACGCATTACTGTACTCCGTTTGTATAACACATGACCATGTGTTGAAAGCACCATAGTGCAGAAATCAAAGTTGCAAGTTTGAAGGCACAGTTTTCCATATTCACATACAACTTTCAAGCTACAAGTAAGTGCATACGAAAGGAAATTTATTTCTCTTTCTAGCAAGAGTAAAATATTTAGATCATGCTGCAAAACAGCGTCATAATTGTGATTCTACAAACCCAACCTGATTTGAAGCCAAAACGGAAGACCCGCAAAGAAGGTTCACAATGGAGATAAGAGGCTCAGAGGGGCAAAACTTGAAGATTTAATTCAGGAGTTTTAAACGTGTTCCAAATTCGATGTTCTTTGTCATGCAACGTTTTACCGGATTTGACAATCTTTTAGCAAGAATCCCAACGGAATTTTGAGATAAAGTTTCCGAACCACTCTGCAGAACATGTTGGAATTGTTTAATCTTTGCAAATAACTGAAAATGAATTTCTGATGGATACACTTGCGCAAAGCTAAATGATCTGTTAAATGTTTTCAATCAAATTTGGGTTTTCTACAAGTTGGGAGAGGTATTGTTTCCATGTTGGCCTTTCCTTCAGGAGTGAATACAGACGTGACACATCAAGTGCTTTGTTACCACTCACCTGTAGGTTTCCTGACGTTTGAACATCAACACAACGTAGCACTGCCATGATCTGCTTCTGCAGTGCCGTACGTCCTGTAAAAAAATGGACAAAAACACACCAGTAATAAGGGCAAGCAGCAGGAACACAACTACTGATGGAAGTACTGGACGTCTCCACCATGCTACAACATTTTTAGGATAGGCAAATAACAACAGCAAGTGGTCTATCAGTCAGGCAATGAATAATTAACTCACAACATTATCGAACGTCAAACTTGTTGCAATTTTTGGAAGTAAAACACATTATCTTTATTGAATTCAAGCAAAAGACTTCTTAAAACTTCTGGGAAGCCTGTTATATTTCAAAGCTTTGAAAACAAACCACACCAAATCTGCTATTTCACTCGCTATTTTGGGCAATTTTAAGCAGCTTTTGATGATCAAAAAACAATTTTGAAGTTGGTGATGCAAGCGGCTGATGAATAACGGCTGCAAGCAGCTGATGAAGTTGAAAAACCATGAATGTTCTCACAGACCAATAACACAGTCGAAGCGGATGTGAATACTATGAAAACGAAAAGCAACAAGATGCTACACATCCTTTACCTGTTGACATTTTGTGCACTTCCTCTGCCATTTTGTAATACACAGTGTGAAGAGGAATTGGATAAATCGAGCTCCATCCTTCTGTAGTTTCCAGCAAACAAGCCTCTTCATATAACAGACCAAAACAGTCAACTGCTAACATGACTTGGTCAATCTCAGAACTCCAAAGCGATGTAAGGAAGACGACCTACAGCACATAGAAGCAAAAAAATAAGTTAAACAAATCAAACCTGATTGAAAAGTATTAATTTGATTATAAAACACACAGAGGATCTTCTAACACACGTATCAAAACTGGACAATATACTAATGTCAAGGCAACATTTGGTATAGCTTCCCAGTAAAAAATAGGCTGTAGTGAAAACAAGGTCATGACATTGTGGCGCCGACGTTCACGTGATAGTCACTGTTGTAAATCGTAACCATTGTTCGTAGTGTCAGTAGCTCGTTACACTTCCTGTTCCGCTTTTCGCTGTTGTAACTTACTTGTGAGAAACAGAGAATAAACCAGATCACGAATCAACAAACACGCGACGGTCGTACATCATTTTGTCCACAGTTACCGTTGTTAAAACATCAACTGATGTGACATTAATGGGGTTACGCTGTGAAACTGTATTGTTGCACAGACATATAATGGCATGATAACAAGGATGTACTTATGTGGATGCATAATATACGCTTACTGACCTCAAGCTTGCATAACGCTTCACTGCAGATTGGAATGTGTGTGCCAATTGTTGCATGCTCCTAAAATAGGAATAAAATAAATACATATTTAAAACAATGGAAACATCATCTAAAAGAAACAATTAATGTATCTAAATAAGTCTGAATTTTGACTAAGTAAAGAATGGGCCATTGATTGTTGTAGACTTGTAGTGTAACGTATCTAGCATTAGTTGAGGTTAGCCCAAAGATGAGGTAGCTGCAAGTGATGCAGGTATTCAAAACAATATCATGTTGCAGCTAGAGCATATCAATGGTCTGCTGGAAGTCCCTATGCCTCACCCTGGTATTATGAGACACAAGCCAAGGCTGGCTGCCCTTCATCTCGACTTGTAGGACACAGTATTGGTAAGCAAATGTAAGGATTTTGCTTCCTTAGCAGTGTGACTGGTGCCTGGTTATGGTGACAGGTGCATCCATTTTGACATATTTATCCCATTGTTCATCTTATTGTCTGTGAGTTATGTAGAACTGAGTGATGTATGCTTGTGGTGTCATACAAGGTGTCAAGTGCTGTGGCGTCACACTGCCATATGCGATGCATGCTGTATTGTTCTGGTGTCAGCAATAGCTTTGTTTAGGTCATGTGCTGTAAATACATATTGAACGTGCTTTGTAAAGTAAAATCAGTATTCTCAAATTTGTTGGCGAGGAGGCACTCGCAGTGTTGACGTCTCTGTCTCCCATGAATCGAACCATTGACTTACACCCATCTAATCAACTTGTTCACAAGACTATTAATGCACTTGCCTTGTGCTCTGTGACAAATGTCACACGACACTTGAGTATTTCTTGCAACCACTTCATCATTTTCAAATGATTACCAGTCTGCTTCAACATCAGACGATGTGCAACATGGTACAGAACATTGGAACTGCAAAAAATGTTAATACAATAACCAGTAAATCATCAGAAAGTTGTTGGAAGGTGGCATTGATACAACAAACATGCTGAAAAGGTCGTGTGAAAATCTCCCATTTTCATTGAGGTTTGTCCAGGACAATAAATTTCATTGAAAAACTGCTTGTTGCTTAAACACAATAGACTTAACCATTGAACTATCTTTCCTGCACTTGAACAGCAGCACTACACAGCAATGAAGGTTTTCTGTGTAAATATCGTCCACCTGAGAAGCGCGATTGGGAAACCACACAACTGTACAGAAGTAAAATATTGAAACATATCCTGGCTCAAGCCAATCAAGGCATTACACTGGCCTAAATAATTAGATTGGAAAAGGTGCATCACTTCAGAATTGTTTATTTTTTCATTTGTCCTATCAGTCATACAAACAAATAGAAGTAGCATTACATCTCAACAATACAAAGCTAATTAAGATTGACAGATACAATTTATAGTCATTCTGTAAAAAATTACTTGTTTGTTTAGAAGATCCGTAGTTTTGTGAATAATATTGAGCATAATTATATTTAATTCGTACAAATAAACTGGACCAGCTGGATACAATTAAGGTGAATAGATAACTGAATTGTATGTATTTCTAAGCCGATAGTCAATTAATTACAACAGCTTAGCATACATCACTAGCTATCTGTTACAGTGAAACCTGTCTATAACGGTCACTTCTGGGACCTGGGAAAAATTCCATTTATAGACAGGTGGCCTTTCTGTCCAGGTTGATTTATATAGAAAGTGTCATTTTGGGGTATGAATAGTGGCCTTTAGAGGTGGCAGCTAATACGGGTTTAGCTGTAGTAATGTTGGCATACCTCACGTCCCAAAATGTTGCAATGGGGGCATCAGGGTTCCATAGTTCGATGCTGTATGTTTCATGAAGGCATAACAATGTCTAGATAAGGAAACATCACATCAAAATTCGCAGTGCAGCAACAGTGATGTGTATTAGAAATAATTCAATACAATAATTTAAGACTTTGTGGGCTTTTCTATCCAAGTTTTTTTATCAAGCAATTAAACAAATTTATAAAAAGCAATCAACATTACAAACCGTTTGAACTGAATTGCTTACAATGGAAAACATACTTGAAGGGCACCTTACAAGTAGCAGGAGCACAACATGATCTCAATCATCAATCCACAGTAATGATATAATCAGAGACCCAATTTGTGATGCAAATGCAACTCCAAATTTTGACTGTGACTACCACACATGATCAACATGCACTATGAGCAGAAACCATGTGAGATCCATGTAGAAAACTGTACAAATAGGGCCCTTTTCACAACGTTTCTCTCTTTACCTTTTCAAATTCACAAGCTCTTTATGCAACTTGTTATTAGAAATGTTTATTTTTAATTTCACATCATTTCCCCATGTTTTTGAATTCACAGTGAATACCCAATGATGTCTGAGCTATCTCATGTGTGGTTGTAATTGGACCTATACCTCAGCAGCTTCATCCGAGACATCTAAAGAACTGTGAAGCATCATGACATCTACGAGGTCCGTCAAAAACTTCAATGATGTTGCTTGGATTTCATGTCCCTCTTTGCCAAAGTTCTGCACAAAAATGAGACAAGAAACATGAAGGTTAAACAGGAGTATCCCATAACCCCCACCAGAAGTATTCATTAGCAAGTGTTCAGAAGACAATTACACTTACACTCAATGCTAACGTTGGATCAGCGTGAAACAATTTTACAAGCCATAGAAGTAAATTTGCTTCTCTTTGAAATGCGGTTCCTTCATCGTCATTCTTCTTGTGACGTCGATGTAACTTCAAGGAAAAAAGTAAAACATACTACAGTATAGATAGATAGATAGATAGATGCCAGTATATTTAAGACATATAACAACATTTTACAAGATGGTGCATTACATATGTTTCAGTTACAATCTTTTTCATGTTTACTTCTATATACGGTTGTTTCTTGATGTCTGACACATTTTATTTATTTATTGTACAGTTCGTTGTATAATCTTTCTTGAACATAGTATTTAAATCTGTAATTATCATTTCTATCAAGCTCACAGTACTTGTTCAAAAGTGAGTATGTATGAGTGTGTATGTATGTATGTATGTATGTATGTATGTATATACCGGCGATTATTCATAGTAGCTACTAACTATTATTAAGTAATACACCGGCTTTTAGCTATTTGGCAGGGGAGGAGCGAAGNCTTTGACTCTTCATTGATTCGGCTCTACCAGATTAAAGCTATACGACATTTCATGTTTGGACCAAGTTTAATTTATATCCATTTAATACAGTCCTCTGCTTTGGTCCCCACAATGACGTAGCTGCATGTGATTCAGGTATTCAAAACAATATCATGTTGCAGCTAGACCATATCAATGGTCTGCTGGAAGTCCCTATGCCTCACCCTGGTATTATAAGAAACAGCCAAGGCTGGCTGCCCTTCATCTCGACTTGTAGGACACTGTATTGGTAAGAAAATGTAAGGATTTTGCTTCCTTAGCAGTGTGACTGGTGCCTGGTTATGGTGACAGGTGCATCCATTTTGACATATTTATCCCATTGTCCATCTTATTGTGAGTTATGTAGAACTGAGTGATGTATGCTTGTGGTGTCATACAAGGTGTCAAGTGCTGTGGCGTCACACTGTCATATGCGACGCATGCTGTATTGTTCTGGTGTCAGCAATAGCTTTGTTTAGGTCATGTGCTGTAAATACATATTGAACGTGCTTTGTAAAGCAAAATCAGTATTCTCAAATTTGTTGGCGAGGAGGCACTCACAGTGTTGACGTCTCTGTCTCCCTTTCATCGAACCATTGACTTACACCCATCTAATCAACTTGTTCAAAAGACTATTTCTGCACTTGCCTTGTGCTCTGTGACAAATGTCACACGACACTTGAGTATTTCTTGCAACCATTTCATCATTTTCAAATGATTACCAGTCTGCTTCAACATCAGACGATGTGCAACATGGTACAGAACATTGGAACTGCAAAAAATGTTAACACAATAATGAGTAAATCATCAGAAAGTTGTTTGAAGGTGAAATTGATACAACGAACATGCTGAAAACGTCCTGTGAAAAACTCCGCTTTTCAATAAGGATTGTCCAGGACAACAAATTTCATTGAAAAACTGCTTGTTGCCTAAACACAATAGACCTAACCATTTAACTATCTTTCCTGCACTTGAACAGCAGTGCTACACAGCAATGAAGGTTTTCTGTGTGAATATCATCCACCTGCGAAGCGCGATTGGGAAAACACACAATTGTACAGAAGTAAAATATTGAAACAAATCCTGGCTCAAGCCAATAAAGGCATTACACTGGCCTAAATAATGAGATTGGTAGGAGTGTATCATTTCAGAATTGCATATTTTTTCATTTGTCAAATTAGTCATACAAGCAAATAGAGGTATATCAACAATACAAAGATAGTTAAGATTGACAGATACGATTTATAGCCATTCTGTAAGAAAAATTTCTTGTTTGTTTAGAAGACCCTTAAATTTATGTGAATAATATTGAACATAATATTATATTTAATTCATAATAATATACTAGCTGGCTACAACTAAGGTGAATAGGTAATCAAGCTATATGTATGTCTAAGCCG
>OFHS01001661.1:0-25884 GCA_900245855.1 Calvadosia cruxmelitensis
TATTATCACGACTCGGATAATATCACGTTTTACGATTTTCCCGAGGGTGTGATATTAACCGAGTTACACTGTAGTGCAAGGCTAATCATGACTAAATTACAGGTGGCTGTATATTGTTGATCAAAACTGAACAGGAGCATTTAAAGAAGCCACACAATTGCCTTCCTTTTACTGCCGGGTTTTGATGGCGATCCTTAGAACCAGGGCAGTTCAAGAGTCAAGAGGGTTAAAGCACTGTTTCTAAGGGGCCTATCTTAGACTGTTAAATGTTCTGAACTTGTGGCAAAACTTCATTACTTGATACGTCACACCCAAGAAAGTGAGATTCAGTAACTCAGTGGCACTCTGGAGGTGAAATTGCCACTGACAAGGGCATATCCAACTGAAGTCCTGAAGCATGTGTTTAGAGTGCCTACTGCACAATTATAATACAGCCCTGTTTACAATGGACTTTTTAACACCAGATATGCACATGCAAGGGACGCACTGGTCTGAGTAGAATATGACCAAATTGACACCAAGGGCTATTATGCTGGAGTAGATTTATAAGATACTAAATGTTAGATCACGGTTGTTTGGCTGTGTTAATCTTAGAATAGGTGTAAATTAATAAGGTTGATAGCCTGCTATTAACAGTGCTAAGATGTAGGGATGAGCCGATAATCGTATCGGTATTTGTATCGGCCGATATATCGGCGATATTTTCATATCGGTTATCGGCCCGATATAATAAAAGCATATCGGCAGATAATCAATATAAATTCCATTAAATTCTTTTGAGAAAACCGTCATATGTGCAGCATCCACCTGTGTTACTTTCAATTCGGACGGCTTTTCGGCGACTTATGATCAAAATGTTCATCTTCAATCCTGTCTTCAAGCACTCAAATGACATTTTATCTTATTGATTATCGAACCATGAAATGGCAAGCTAAATTTTGGTTGTTGATTTAAATTGATTTATGGGTTATGTATCGTTTGACTTCGCTTTTAGAAAGTTACGGCTTTATATCGGTATCGGTATCGGCCGATAGTAGCTTTTTATCGGTAGCCGATATATCGTATCGGTATATCGGCAAAAATCTATATCGGCTCATCCCTACTAAGATGTTGACAGAATCATACATTTAAAATGAATATAATATAACTTTATTTGATTCATAAATATATTTTGAATGATTTCCTTACAGTGCCACCGTTCCCTACATTTGGATTTGCTGGCAATCCAATTGTTGCTGCTGCCATGGCGCGTCAAGGATCGGTGCTTCTTGCTAGTAACCTGAATGAAGAGGTAAGTAAACATATTGCCAAAACGTAGGACCATTTAACATGTCCAACGCATCACAGACAAGCTCACAAAAGACCATTAGTTAGTAATTCTGAAGTTTGGATTATCTTGAACAATATTTTACACAGTTGATATTGTTTGCCAATCTAAAACACGATCGAATAAGCACGAATAATTTCTTCCACAGGTGAGATCAAATAAAATATAATCAGAGATTTAGGTTATTTTCTTTTAGATTTTAGATTGTTTTTATTTATTTATGTATTTTTTTTTTAGTTGCCTGGTGTTACTAATTGTAGCAGTCTTTATTTAGTTAGATTTTTTTCAGATTCAAATTTAGTTGAGAAATGTCAGTAAAAACTGTAGTCCTGTCTTTTGTGACGACCTTTGTTACAGGACTCCTTGAATATTGGACTGATACAGTGAACGTCGCTTATATGCGAAATCTACTTATATTCAAACATTTAGAAACCCGAATTTCCAGAATGCTGCATGTTCAAAACAAATCTGCAAAAGCGTCTTGTATTGTACCGTTTGTACGATTGACGTCTATTAGAGACCACCTGCATTGAGAGAACACTTTCTATTAGTCTCCTTGGGTGGTCACTCAAGACAGGTTTGACTGTAGTTCAACATTGAAGCTTAACGCCTTGATCACTTGTCATCATTTTGATGTCACTCTAATCTATCAATCTCTGTTTTCTTATTTCATGATAATTCTTCATTGCCTCTCGTCATCTGTCTTGCTGTTTCGTTGACGTCACATTGATATATCGCTCCCATCTGCGCTCTCCCTAGGATGTCTCATGTGACGATTTATTTGTGCTCTTCGGTAGGTCTAAACTTGTTCTCTGCTTCAATTCAACTGTAATGGCGTTTCTAACTTTTTGATGAAAATGAAATTCTTGTTTTTTCTATTCTGAAGGTCACTATGGCGATGTCCAAAGAGTGAAAATTCTCTACAAAAAGAATGACACTGCGTTGATTCAGATGAGCGATAGCCATCAAGCTGACTTAGGTATGTCCTGGATTCTTGTTTTTCCTGTTTGGTTTTCGTACTATTTTGCCTCGTACGTCAAACATTTGACACTTGAAATCTGTGATACGTCCAGTCAGGGAAAGACAACAATATCATTTGCAAGTCTAATCCAAGATGGAAGCATCCAGCGAAAGACCTTATATCTAAATCCATGTATCGATGTAGGATTCAATTTACACACATGACGCTATGACTGTCACGATGATATGACATCATTTTATTGTGGTTAACAGGATGATAATTGATATCAATATTTGATATATCGACATATTGGATATTTCTACTTGTTACTATAATGTCGAGATTGACAAATTTGATGAATAAGCTAAAGGTCAACTCGTGCACGAGGTACATTTGCATTTGGGTCACAACTGCATACGTTGTTTTCCGGGATGTACAGATCTCTTCTTCCTGTTTAGATTTTTGCTGAATTATTTATTAATGTTGGCCCCTGCCGTTTGGTCATTGTGTAGAGGACACGTCTAGGCAGCCTAAGTGTGTACACTCCAAGTTTTTCATTTTTCGTGACTGTTAGGCAATTATCAGTGTATGTAGCTGTTGTCCATGTCGTAAAATTGATCTCATCTGAATGATCTCATTCCAGCACTTTCTAATCTTCATGGCCTAAGGCTATACGGAAAAGAATTACGCATTGTCAAATCAAAACACAGCATGGTGAATTTGCCAAGAGGAGATGACGAGGTAAAGTCAAAGAGACGCGGATTTTGCGTTGGCATTTTGAACGAGAATGGTGTTTGAACGGATTCCTTAATTTCTGCATTTATTTCTCTCGTAACAGAGCGAGCAGAAGTTCACAAAAGATTACACAAACTCACCACTTCATCGTTTCAAGGTGAGAGTCACTCAGGAATGACAAATTAGACATAGCACAATCATTCCTAACAATTTTGTCTAAAAATATGTCAAAAAGGCCCGAGTGAAATATGGAGATAGATTGTCTTCAACGAGTGAAAATGATGTTTTAACCCTTGCCCTGCTCGTAAAACTAATTAAATGAAGACTTGAAGCTGCTTTATCGATTGCTGTTTGGTTGATCGCTAGGGACTAATTATGTGATTGGTTATATGTTGCTACTTTTGAAATGTTTCGAAAACGTGTATACACGTCAATAGCAGGACAAGGCTTAACATTTTCAGTGATTGACTTAATTTATTGGATTAAGGTTCCTATGCGACTAGCCTGTCATAATAGATCGGCCAAGTAGACGTCTAGACGTACCGCTTCCTATCCCTTTCTCTTTTGTTTCACTTGTCACTGTTAAAGAGATTGTGTTGTAAATTAGCAATAGTAAGCAACAACCCTGGATGCAGCTGCGTTAGCAGCACGGACTAGCTAGTTTGTAATAAATCACAGTCCAATCTGTATTAACAGCCACCTCTATAGAGCAGCCACCTGTGTATAAATGCCACGCTTCAGAAACTCAAAATAATACTTTTTATAGAAATCAACCTGGACAGAAATGCCACCTGTCTACAAAGGTCATTCCCCTCAAGTCCCAAAGGTGACCATTATAGACAGGTTTCACTGTAGTACAATGTTGACTGATACTGTTACATCAACACGCTACTGAGAAGATAGCAGCATGCACGGCTTTATGGCCTAGTGGCAGGAACGCTGACTTTCGTACCTCGGGTACGGGATTCGAATCCCAGCCAGATCTGCATCTTGGACCATGTTGCTGCCCTGGTGGCGAGGGGCTTAAATTAATGTAACGCGCCGTGCTGCACAATTATAATCAGTGCAGAGGTGGTTCGAAACGTCCAATTAATAGTTCTAGACAAGGGAGCCAGCCCTCGCAACGAGGGTGGTGGAGCTCGTAAAAAATCCCCCTACGTATCTCCACCGTTCATCCAAAAAAGTGTCTGTCTCCATGTGTGGCAGTTAAAAAAAAATAGCAGCATGTATTTTCAGTCTATGTTGTTCAAGTTATAAACTAATTAGCTTTATCAGGAGCATCTACAATGCATTAATGAATGTTTACAACATTTCTAGAAGCCGCACTCAAAGAACTTTCTCAACATCTTCCCACCGTGTGCAACACTGCACCTCTCTAATATACCGTAAGTATGAAACAGGTCTCGTTATAACTGAAGGTACTGCTTCATCTAGCTAAATGTATTTTTAAGAGTGGTGAATTAAACTCACACCATAGTGTTTTCGTGCTAATCAAGGCTAATTTCACTGTGGACAGCTGGTTTAGGTGTGCCATCAGACAGTAGGCCTTTGAAGTCAGTCTTATTACCAAGTGCATGGCCTTGTGGTGGGGTGTGACCAGTAGTTCCTTGCAATTGTTACTACCTGTGAGATCTCGAAACATTTGCTTGACCAGAATCTGTGCATAGACTGCAAGTCGCACGCAACATTCGGTCTTTCACCACAATAAATACGGTATCAGACGTATCACTTACAGATCCGTAAATTGAATTCAATTCTATCGCTCTTCCATCTAGGGAAACAACAAGTGAAGAAGAAATCAAGGAGCTCTTCGAATCGACAGGAGGAACTGTAGAAGACTTCCGATTTTTCCCGTAAGTATGTTCTAACAACAGTGTAAACTCAGTTCGACCGACAATCGATAATTGTTAACTGGTATACTCACAAACTTCGCCATCATTTCTGTAAGAATGTTGAAAATATGTATTGTCTATTTGTACAACTTTACAGAGACGTAGGAACTTTTAGCAGCATATCTGAATGAATATAAAAGCATGACAGTTAAAATTAACTTTTAGATACCTGGAAGGATCTAGAAGGCTAAATTGTTAGCATCTTAATTGGCAACACACAGTGGTGCTAATAAACTTAATGACATTACTTGGAAAGCAGAAACTACAAAAAGTACACTTATTCCAGGACCAGGCATGAGTTTTGTTGGTGGTGAAATTATAATGCGACTGTTTACTGTCCGTTGCTAAATTTGAAAGGATTGGGAGGTAAATCGGTTAATTATAGCCTGCAATTAGATAGTCTTGAGTGTTGCATACAATCAAACCTGTCGTTAGTGACCACTGAAGGAGCGAATTAAAAGGTCTTTAACAGAGGCGGTTTCTCAATATAGGTAGACTGTATTGTTTTAATTGAGACGACTTGAAGGTTGTTTTCTTTGCACGTGATCATTATCGTCACGGTTATAATTGAAATAATAATAACGATAATAATAATAATAATGGTTGGTTGTTCAGGCAACTTGGACTGAACGTTGATTGCGTTAAATTTATTATATAGAAAAGATCGGCGCATGGCATTGCTGAAGATGATGACGCTGGAGCAAGCAGTGGTTGCAATCATTGTAAGTTGATTGGACTACTAGCGACTCTTTGATGATGTTGACTTTTCATGCTCACGCATCAATATTATTGATTCCTTCGTTCTCTTTCGAAATGGAATACAATAGTTCTTTTTGTAAAACGTTATTGTTTACAAAGCCTTGAACACATGTTGAAGGGGGTGGTGTTTCTAATAAACTTGGCTGTTTGTACGCCACTAGGCATACAATTATTAGCAATTTTTAATCACACGAGATAGTATACTTACTTTTGGAATCGTTGGCACGGTAGTATTTAGCTAAATCTGATTTTGATTTGTTAGCACCTTCAAATTGATAGCAGCCTGGCTTAATAGAATTACTTGTGTATTCAAGATTTCTTGTCAAGCGCCTTTGAGGAGAATTGCTCGTTGAGGCGCTTATAAAAACTCAAATTACATTTACACTGAAAATCTTTGCTTTCTTCTACCTGTCGGCTTCCGGATAAACCTCAATTGTTGATGTATTATTTTCAATTATTCATGCTGTCTTTCTGTTTAGAAAATCCACAACTACAAACTGAGTGATACAAATTATCTTCGCGTCTCATTTGCAAAGTCCAATATGTAAACAATGTCAATGGACTCGATTTGGAAGGCGGCGATTTCATGCAAGGAAGAATCCCGTTCAGTAATAAAGTTTCGGACCAGAGTCGTCCCGGCAACGCATCAAATCCGTTTATTTATAAATCGCCCATTATTTGCAGATGATAGAGTTATGGGAATGATTTTCTATAGTGGGAGAGATATGCAACTTTGGATTACATTAGGTGACCCTTTGAATAAAGTAAAATATTTGTGAAGAAGAAACAATGAAGGCAGAGGATGCCATAGAATTTTCTTAAACTCAATTTTCATGCACACATATCTAACATCCGACATTGTAATCAGTCAGCATCATTGCAAAACCTTGTTTGTATGTTAAGCTTTTAATCGATGTTGCCAGCTTTGTAAGTGGAACACAATAGGTGGTCCATACGTGTAAAAACAATGCTCCTTCTTACTGTATGTAAAACAACTAATTGTCTATATATCACAGCGTTAGCTGTAGAAAATGTCCGACGAATCGTATGCCAGAAACGTGGCAAGCAGTGTTATAGTTTAACGTCAAACATCTGCGTGTGTAACAGCCGTAGCTCAACGTCTGTAGTGTTGTCTATTTCCTGTAGAAACGAACAACTGTTAGTTTGTCCATCCGTCTGATTTCTTTTCTTCAGATGTCATTCTTTGCAAATGACACTCGGAGGTGGTTGGATTCAGTGAGCTTGTGGTTGTGATGTCGCTATAACGATTAACACAAAGAATGCTTTAACTGCCTAAAATAATATTTTTAATAACTTTTAAAATAATGTTAAAAGTAAATTACTAGAACTTACATAAATTTGAAATCTTGAATAGACATAGAAATCAAGAAACAAACGAAAATGTAATAAAGTAAATTATAAAACAACTGCATCACATTCACATAAAGATAGGCGGACTTAGTTTGATTTATGCTTTTTTTACAAAGTCCTTCATGGCAAAGTCAAACTTAAACTTTCTCAAACTGTTGTTCCTCTCGCTACTGTAACTCGTGGACATAATCGGAGGTTACGTGTTGACAATTCAAAGCTAAATGACAACATTATTTTTACTTCAACCGCGTAGTTCGAAAGTGGAACTTACTTTCGCAAGAGAAAAAAGCTTCTATAATTAATTTACTTATATACTAATTTTACCGTGTAGTATAAGTGCACTTGTGCCGTCTATACGTGTATTCTGTTTGAATTTATCTTTCAAATACAGATACGTACATGACTATTGTAACATTATTGTAAAGATATATTTAGATGTCTGAAATAATTATACTACAATCAATCAATCAAACAAACAACCAATCACCCTCGTGTCATGAGCCAGCCGCCTTGTAGGCACAAGGCAACAACAGATTTAGGATGCACGTACCATGAGACCAATCAAAGCCTCTTCGACGCTTCCGAGCTTGAGCAACGCCATGCGTCTATCTTTCCTAGAAGATATCAACGTTAAAAATATCAATTTTTGCAACTGAAATAGTACATAAAATCCAACATTTTGCAACTGATTGCACTGCTTACGGGAAGAAACGGAATCCTTCAATGGATCCACCAGTAGATTTAAACAACTCGACTAAGTCTTCCTCTTGTGTCGTCTCTCTGAAATCAAAACAGTACCATGACAAATAGAGTGCATCTTTTAATTAATAAATGTTCATACTCTCTGTACGCGTATCGGGCGGGAGAGAGACGCAATCAATCCATCAATATATTTATTTAAAATATCACAGTTACCCGGAGGGGTAGGTTTTATAAAATGGCGAGTAACTGAAGCCAACTAATAAAATACAATAAGTGAGACTATAGCGATGCTGGATAAATGAGAATAAAAACTTTAAAAGAAGGCAAATTAAAAAGAGGCTAACATTGAACAGAGATCGATGTCTTTGATTGGATTTCTTAAAACTGGATCTGCTTGTGGAGTTTAAAATATCACAGCGAGAAGTGGAGAGCGAGTTGTTGTACAGCCGAGCAGCTAACCGATCGATGACAAACGAGAGATGTGAGTATCAGCGACGGACTGAATTGAGCACAATATTATATTGCCATGTACAGGAGTGATTGAGGACAATGTTACAATATCACTGCATCACTCTCCAGAGTATGTGATGACGTTCCCCTCATCTGCACAGAACCACATCATCCAAGATAATGACAACCAACAGCAACACTTACGGAATATTGGATAAATGCAAGGTTCGAATTGGGGGAAAGATGTTTTGAAAGTTCTTTGATCCTGGTTTCTGTAGGTTGAAAAGAAAGATGAGCATATTCCAATTGCTAACATTTTTGAAAATCAAAACCAAAAAAAGGAAGCTGATAATTAATAGCAAGAGTAGACAACTGTCCTCTGACCTTGAATCTGTGCAGCCCCGAATTGGTGTAATCTTTTGTGAACTCTTTCTCAATCTGCCCACACAACAAAAACAAGATGTAAAAAGTACCAGTGATGCAACAACAAGAGTGCAAGGCACCACCTCAGCTGATATTAGATGATGTGGTTGATCTCACTGTAACAGTGGGTAGCAAGAGTGTGTCCATTTATGGTAGCTCAGCACATTTATCATTCTCTGACATCAAGTCTAAAGTCCACACCATTCGATACTCCATGGAGAAACATGCACTGATGCATAGGAAGCACTGGGTATCGCCTTGGTACAGCCAAACCTGTATTAGGGGCCACTCTTCATAACACCAAAGGGCAATTCCTATAGAAATTAACCTGAATAAGGCCATCTGTCTATAAAGATCATTTTCCTCAGGTCCCAAAGGTGACCAGTATAGACGGGCTTTGCTGTAACACCAATGTTGAAAAATAAACTAAATTGTTTGTGTTTTGTTACCTCGTCCTCTTTCTTTGGCAGATTGACGGTGGAATGCTTGGACTTGTTAATGCAAAGCTCTTTTCCCATCAGTCTTACTCCGTTGAGATGTGATTGAGCTGTGAAATACATAGCATCTAACATATATAACGCTGCATAAGCCTAAGTTGTGTGCAATCCAACAACCAGGTTTGGTTCTTTAATTCTGCAGGTTTGACCCATACAATGTGCTCAAAGACAGCCCTTGTGTATAAACTGAGGTGGGATTTTAACAGAAATAATTTGGAACTAGCGGATACACCGCCAGGGCCAATGGCAGGACTCAGCATAATGCATATCAGTCTATCAGGCTGAGGGTGAATAAGATGGACGAATGATAACGCACCTATACGGCGGGCTTCGCCCGCCTTTTCTCTCCCTCCCTATTTTGCCTCGTAGCAGGTAATGTCCACTACACAGTATTGTATTTATAATGAAGTTGTCCTAAGAGAAACTACTCACAAATGAAGCAATAACATCATGGGGGCCATTTGACCCATACCCCAAGGCTACAAGATCTACAAAGTAACTAAGTAAGCATGTAGTCCACGGTTAGGAGGCTCGCTGTTTGACTTGCGGATGAAAAAAATTGTGTAATTCAGCCATTGCTCCGTGTTTTCGTATGCACAAATTGGTTTCCGCAAAAGACGTCATCAGTTTACAAGTCCGCGGTCTCTTTTCGTTGTGTTTTGCACAGCTTTTCACACTGATTTGCCTGCGCCCAAACGTCTTGGCGTCAAAACGATCAGGCGCCAAAACGTCTGCTCCGAAACGTGACGTACCGGGAGCCAAGGTAACATCTTTCGGGCTCGCAGCTTGATCACGTGATGACAAGACCATTGTTCCGTGCATGCAGCAATAATAAATGGCAAAGAAGCACAGCAAAATGGCGAAGCTGCGATGAAAACGTCGAATTTTAAACGCGAAAAGCTACGCCGCTGTAGAGAAGTAGAGTATGCGATTGCTCCCATTCAGAGAAAACGGTCTTCCTATTGCGACTTTTGTAAAAGGGAAGTGTGGAAAAGTAACAATCTCGGCGGAGAAGAGCTAAACGGAGGGCGCGTTTCGAGGGCACTTACAGACCCACAGACACACGGACACACAGACAGACAGACACACCGACAGACAGACAACATAGCGCGTTTAGTATTATGGGATAAGAAATTTAGCTTATGCATGGTACTATACCATACAGTCAAACCTGCATTAGAGGCCACCTCTATAGAGAAGCCACCTCTGTATAAAGGCCACCTTTCATAACCCCAAAATGACACTTTCTATAGAAATCAACCTGAACAGAAAGGCCACCTGTCTAAAAAGGTCATTTGTCTCAGGTTGCAAAAGTGACCATTATAGAAAGGCTTCACTGTACGTGCAATCAACAAATGACAATTTGAATATCGAAAACTCATGGTTACGCTGGCATATTGTCTATTGCATATTTTCAATGTTTTTTTTTGTATAACTGCTAGTTAATGTTTTTCTCAGCAACANCAGTGAGCTTGTGGTTGTGATGTCGCTATAACGATTAATACAAAGAATGCTTTAACTGCCTAAAATAATATTTTTAATAACTTTTAAAATAATGTTAAAAGTAAATTACTAGAACTTACATAAATTTGAAATCTTGAATAGACATAGACATCAAGAAACAAACGAAAAATGTAATAAAGTAAATTATAAAACAACTGCATAACATCACATAAAGATAGGCGGACTTAGTTTTTTCTCAAACTGTTGGTCCTCACGCTACTGTAACTCGTGGAGTCGTGGACATAATCGGAGGTTACGTATTGACAATTCAAAGCTAAATGACGACATTATTTTTACTTCAACCGCGTAGTTCGAAAGTGGAACTTACTTTCGCAAGAGATTGTTGATGCATCATCATTCACTTTGTTTAAATCAAAATTATCAAAAAGCTTATAGAATTAATTTACTTATTTACTAATTTTACCGTGTAGTGCAAGTGCACTTGTGCCTTCTATATGTGTATTCTGTTTGAATTGATCTTTCAAATACAGATACGTACATGACTATTGTAAAATTATTGTAAAGATAATTATATTTAGATGTCTGAAATATACTACAATCAATCGAACAAACAATCAATCACCCTCGTGTAATGAGCCAGCCGCCTTGTAGGCCCAAGGCAACAACAGATTTAGGATGCACGTACCATGAGACCAATCAATGCCTCTTCAACACTTCCGAGCTTGAGCAATGCCATGCGTCTATCTTTCCTAGAATATATCAATACTGAAAATGTCAATTTTTGCAACTGAAATAGTACATAAAATCCAACATTTTGCAACTGATTACACTGCTTACGGGAAGAAACGGAATCCTTCGATGGATCCACCAGTAGATTTAAACAACTCGACTAAGTCTTCCTCTTGTGTCGTCTCTCTGAAATCAAAACAGTACCATGACAAATAGAGTGCATCTCTTAATTAATAAATGTTCATACTCTCTGTACGCGTATCGGGAGGGAGAGAGACGCAATCAATCCATCAATATATTTATTTAAACTCGCATTTCACTGTCGTACACGGATAGCATATTACAGTTACCCCGAGGGGTACATTTTATAAAATGGCAAGTAACTGAAGCCAACTAATAAAATACAATAAGTGAGACTATAGCAATGCTGGATAAATGAGAATAAAAACTTTAAAAGAGGGCAAAATAAAAAGAGGCTAAAATTGAACAGAGATCGATGTCTTGATTGGATTTATTAAAACTGGATCTGCTTGTGAAGTTAAAACATCACGGTGAGAAGTGGAGAGCGAGTTGTTGTACAGCCGAGCAGCTAACTGATCGATGACAAACGTGAGATGTGAGCATCAGCGACGGACTGAATTGAGCACAATATTATATCGCCATGTACAGGAGTGATTGAGGACAATGTTACAATATCACTGCATCACTCTCCAGAGTATGTGGTGACGTTCCCCTCATCCGTACAGAACCACATCATCCAAGATAATGACAACCAACAGTAATACTTACGGAATATTGGATAAATGCAAGGTTCGAATTGGGGGAAAGATGTTTTGAAAGTTCTTTGATCCTGGTTTCTGTAGGTTGAAAAGAAAGATGAGCATATTCCAATTGCTAACATTATAAAAATCAAAATCAAATATAGTAAGGCAATGAACAAGATAAGTAGACAATTGTCCTCTGACCTTGAATCTGTGCAGCCCCGAATTGGTGTAATCTTTCGTGAACTCTTTCTCAATCTGCCCACATAACAAAAACAAGATGTAAAAAGTACCAGTGATGCAACAACAAGAGTGCAAGGCACCACCTCAGCTGATATTAGATGATATGGTTGATCTCACTGTAACAGTGGGTAGCAAGAGTGTGTCCATTTATGGTAGCTCAGCACATTTATCATTCTCTGACATCAAGTCTAAAGTCCACACCATTCGATACTCCATGGAGAAACATACACTGATGCATAGGAAGCACTGGGTATCGCCTTGGTACAGCCAAACCTGTATTAGGGGCCACTCTTCATAACACCAAAAGGCAATTCCTATAGAAATTAACTTGAATAAGGCCATCTGTCTATAAAGATCATTTTCCTCAGGTCCCAAAGGTGACCAGTATAGACGGGCTTTGCTGTAACACCAATGTTGAAAAATAAACTAAATTGTTTGTGTTTAGTTACCTCGTCCTCTTTCTTTGGAAGATTGACGGTGGAATGCTTTGACTTGTTAATGCAAAGCTCTTTTCCCATCAGTCTTACTCCGTTGAGATGTGATTGAGCTGTGAAATACATAGCATCTAACATACATAACGCTGCATAAGCCTAAGTTTTTTGCAATCCAACAACCAGGTTTGGTTCTTTAATTCTGCAGGTTTGACCCATACAATGTACTCAAAGACAGCCCTTGTGTATAAACTGAGGTGGGATTTCAACAGAAATAATTTGGAATAAGAAATTTAGCTTATGCATGGTACTATACCATACAGTCAAACCTGCATTAGTGGCCACCTCTATAGAGCAGCCACTTTTGTATAAAGGCCACCTTTCATAACCCCAAAAATGACACTTTCTATAGAAATCAACCTGAACAGAAAGGCCACCTGTCTATAAAGGTCATTTGTCTCAGGTTGCAAAAGTGACCATTATAGAAAGGCTTCACTGTACTTGCAATCAACAAATGACAATTTGAGTATTGGAAAACTCATGGTTACGCTGGCACATTGTCTATTGCATATTTTCAATGTTTTTTTTTGTATAACTGCTAGTTAATGTTTTTCTCAGCAACANAACGGGGAAATCATACATTCCAAGCTGTCTGCATTTTCTTAGTAAGAATCAGCTGTTGAACATTTACTTCTGCGAACGCTGCAAGTTGTCTTCCTGAGCCTAATGTTAGAAGGAAGATTATTTTTTCAATAATATTTTGATCTGAAGGTTGATTAATTTGAAGTTTTATCCATAGTCCTGACGCGTTTGAGACAGATTCTACAGTACGGAGAAAAACATTGTGGTTTACCAATGCGCTTCAACGTCAGTAATTGTCCGGCTAAAACGCACCCATTTGAGCCTGCTGACCATCGACAAACTGAATCAGAGCTGAGTCTTTCTTGTTAAACAGAATCTTTACACGGACAACATCACCATAGTTCCCTGAAAGACAACAGAGGAAATCAATGAACAGGGTGGAAAGGAATATCCAAAACACTCAAGCAGAGACGGTAACGCTATTGTGCATGGCAAGGAGCCTGATTTGCAATAGGAGGTCATCTTTAGTTCAATTACTGCACACCAAGCTGACGCACCTTACGGTGAAAGAAGTATTTTAGTTAATATTATAGAAGTATTCTAGTAACTTCTTGCGGAAATACGAAGTTTTTATCTTTCTAGTTCAGGTAGAATAGAAACCCAACATCTATGAGCTGATGAAACTTGACATCTATCAGTTGATGAGCATTTAAGTGGCACACATGTTTTTTCAAGGATAAACTCAAGTGATTCAAAGCAAAGCACAAGGGTAGAACAATTTAGCAACACACCCACACACATAGACAAGCTACATGGGCAAGATGAAACTAAAAGAGCAATGAAGCAAAGGGGTTGCAATAAAAAAAACAAGTGGACAAGCCAAATCCAAGGCAGCTTTCAATGCAGCAACAGTCAAATCTGTATTAGCGGTCATTTCTGTAGAGCAGCCAGCTGTGTACGAAGACCACTCTTCATAACCCCAACATGACACTTTCTATAGAAATCAACCTGGACAGAAAGGCCACCTGTCTATAAAGGTCATTTTCCTTGATCCCAAAGGTGACCATAATAGACAGGTTTCACTGTGCAAAGTTTGCACAGTCATTTGTGGAACAGGACCTGCTACTGAAATGTATTCATGCGATTGCAATATGCTTCCTTAGTTGTAAAGTTTGTACTGCTGTGCCAAGGCTTACTGAGAATTGTTCCTAAATCCCCCCGTCTTATTTGCAGCATAAACTTATAGATACAACCAATGTTTGCTGCAAAAAGGGTAGATGTCATAGATCAGGTGTGATTGCGGGCTCTAGAAATGACATCTATCAGGGGACACAAGAGTCTACAATGAAGCAAACACCATTATAATTTTATAGCGGATCTAGTAACTTCCTGTGGGGGAATGGCATTATAATAGGTAGAATCGGATTGAGAAACACGGAACACTGGTAAAAATACACAAGTGGGAAAATCAATTTGTTGTTAGAAGATCAAAGTAAAGGCTGCAGGAACAGATAAACTGACAATGGTACACGAGCTGAAAACGACGACTACCACAACTACCAAACAGCAACAATATATCAATAGAGATTACAAATTGAAACAGACAGAACAGGACAGAGCAACCCGACCTACCAAAGAGCATAAAAATGTCATCGCACGTGTATTTCTACTCGCGGAGGGAGGCAATCACAGGAGAGCAATGAAGCAAACGAAGTCAGTTGTAAGTCAAAGCAGGAAGAGCACATCGGCAGAGGAGGGAACAAGCAGGCAAATAACAGCCCAGCAGAAGTAATGCAAGCGATTATGAAAAGGAAAAAAAGCAGAGAAAACAATGAAACAANCAATGAAACAAATCAGACAACAAGAATTATAGTACATGAGCAATCTGTTGGAAAGAGCAAGGCACAAGGTCCGTAGCATATGCTTGGGGATGTAATAGAAGTTTGGCCGGCTTGGAAATTGATGTAAACCGACAGATGAATTATCTAACAAAGAAACTACCTTTGAAGATAGTTTAACCCTTGTCCTGCTATTGACGTGTATACACGTTTTCGAAACAGGTCAAAAGTAGCAACACATAAGCAATCAGATAGTTAGTCCTTGGCAAGCAACCAATCAGCAATTGGTGAAGCTACTTTAAGTCTTCATTTAAATAGTTTTATAAGCAGGACAGGGGTTAAGTATGTTTACATACTCAGTGATGGATTAGCACTACACCAAATAGCTATTGAAACTGAGTGACTCCGCGTCAGTACTGGAGTGAAAATCATACCAGGGTATGTTAAGTTACACTGAATCCCGTCCTGGTACAATGATTACAGTTTTCCACTCCGCTAGAATCTACGTCATAAATTCCATTGCTCTGTGGTAACAGGGGATTCCCAACAGCCTTCTGAGTTTTCCCCTATTTACGCATGCTCCAGATTCAAGTGGTTACATCAGCTCCGCTGCACTAAAGATTCATATCAGAGCTGGGTGATACCGGATATCAGTGGAGCAGCGTAGTTTAACAGGCTATCTGGCAAAGTCACTCAGCTAGGATAGCTATCCAGTATAGTGAAATCCAGGCCTATAATGTTGTAGCTAACAACGTCAGTAATGAAATTGGAAAATTTCAGCCTGAGTTTCATATCACGAGAAGAAACTAAATCGATGATATTGGTGATATTAAGAGGGTACACATAGTTTAATCTGAAAGAGATTGGTTCTCAAACTGAGGTGATATTAAGATGGCTGTTTTATTAACCAAGGAGATTACATTGTACTTCTAATTGTGATTTTGATCAAAGAGGATAGATAGTTCACATAAATGGAAGCACTCTTGGACAGCCTCCACGTCAGTGTTTGCTGAGCCATGAATTGGTCGGGACGTCCTTATCGTAGCTTGAACTCTAGAAATTGCAAATAATGAATGTGACATACCCCTTCAGGAAGGTTGCTAACGAGTAACACCTCGCCGTGTCTCGACTGGCCGTGTCTTGGGCCGCCACCTGGTCCGCCAAATCCTTGCATTGGTCCACCTGTTGAAGGCAAAAACACACATATGTCACGCCTGGCAAGCGAAATATAAAAATTAAAGTATCTGACTCCTTGATTGGCATTCAATTAGTGATTGACAGCAGAAGATCAAGTTGGTCCATTAATAGAATCAGCGGAAAATAGTTCATGATAGCCCTGCAGGCAAATCCACAGTTCAAACTAACCAGACAGGAAAATTGGTCCTTGGAATTAGCCCTAGTGATCATTAAAAAGGTTTCAATCGAGAACGAAGCCACAGCTACAGTGACACATTTGCACAGTACCTGGCACGTTATTCAGCAAAGCAGGTAACTGTCCCGCTCCAAACGGCAATGGCAGCACACCAGCACCACCTGCAACAGCAACAAAGAACGTAAGATACTGTAAGGTGCATCATAACCGTCATGAGATTAACCCTTGTTCTGCTCGTAAAACTAGTTAAATGAAGACGGGAAGTTGCTTTATCGATTGCTGATTGGTTGATCACCAGGGACTAACTATCTGATTGGTTATATGTTGCTACTTTTGACTTTTTTCAAAAACGAGTCTACACGTCAATAGCAGGACAAGGGTTAACATACTGTACTGCCAAAGCCACAAGTATCCAATGGATCTCTTGCAGTACAGTGGTCACAGTTAATTACTATAGTAAAACCAAATCTACCTCANATAAATTTTATGCTGAGTTGCTGAAAATAGTTTGGCAGTAAAACGATTTCTTCCGCTTCAAAAATTGACTTGAAATCAGACGTGTCTGTCAAATTTCTTTCGTGACCAAAAAACCGGCCCGTGTGAGGAGACATAATTGCTCAAATCGTTCCGCAGCCTAGGGGTTAATAAAACTAACTTAGAGTGATTTCAAGGTGGTTGTATTATAATATGCTGCAGTGTATAGACCATTTCATGTATATACTGACCCCTAGTTTCGCCCTGTAAATCTGCAGTATTAGCAGAGCTGTAACAATTACTTTTAAAAAGTAACTAATTACAATTACAAGTTACATCTCCGAAAAGTAATTAACCCTTGTCCTGCTATTGACGTGTTAACACGATTTCGAAACAAAGTAAAAAATAGCAACATATAACCAATCAGATAGTTAGTCCCTAGCGATCAACCAATCAGCAATCGATAAAGCGATTTCCAGTCTTCATTTAACTGAGCATGTTAGCAGGACAAGGGTTAATTACAATTACAAATTACTTTTTCCAAAAGTAACGAATTACAATTACAAAATACTTTATTTCAAAAGTAATTGTTACAAATTACTTTTAGAGTTACTTTAACGTTTATGTTGTTCTACACCTTATATTACTATGTTATAAATAATAATATTTACTTGATACCCATTTTCAATCGACAAACAGAAAATGAAACCACAAAAAGAACAGATGGCCATATGATCAAAAGCAGTCAATTTCATGCTATTCATAAAAATCTCACTACAGAGTTTGACCCTGGCTCAGGTATACTGAAGGCCTGGCGTAGGATAAAACACACGTGAATTAACATGTGGTCCGTTGTGCTGTTGAGTGCCCCCAATCAGCAACAAAGCTCCCTGTTGAGCAACCTGCCCAGGGGCAATATTCAATATTCTCTGAAGGTCATCATTTGTAAGGATAATATATTTGTAAAGTAACTTCTAATGGAGGTCAACATTAAAAGTAACAATTACAAATTACAGCCAAAATTTGTAACGAATAAGCGCTACAGTTACTTTGGTGGAAAAGTAACGATTACAGTTACAAATTAATAAAAAAGTAACGATTACATGTAATTAGTTACTTGTAACGAATTACGTTACAGCTCTGAGTATTAGTACCTTTAACCCTATGGCTGCGGGAAACCCACATATGGGTTCTCAACAGAGCACTGTTGTTGATGTCTGAAAAGGATCGCATACGCGCTCGCACAGCGGCAAACATTACATCAATCGACAGCCAGAAGAATGTTGTTTAACCCCTGTCCTGCTCATAAAACTATTTAAATGAAGACTTGAAGTCGCTTCATCATTGCTGATTGGTTGTTTGCTAAGGATTAACTATCTGATTGGTTATGTATTGCTACTTTTGACTTCTTTCAAAAACGTGTATACACGTCAGTAGCAGGACACGGGTTAATACATTTTAAAACAGTACTCATGCATAAGCCAAAATAAAATCTCAAGAGAAGTAATTTGATGTTAGAAATTCGGCCAATACATGGTAATACAGAGTAAAGGACGATCAATGTAATCAGATTTGTGAGTGCTTTACTGTCCACCAAACTTGTAATGAAATTCTTCCAAATAGGATCAAAGTCAGCAACTTATGAGTCCCTGGAGAACATAACTCGAAACAGTTTCTGGAAGTGGGCAAATACTTCAAGAACTTTGTCTTGTTTTTAGAAAGAAAATGATCAATCGGTTGCCATGGCACATCTGCTACCAAAATTGAGATAGTTTTGCCTGTGAAATCACTATAGCTTTGCAACTTACCCAATCCAAGACCTGGGCCATCTGAAGGCAGATCCGGCTTCGTGAAGTCTCTGAAAATACATCAATGTCGTGCAAAATTAAAAACGGTCTAATTGTACTTAACTACTTTTAGCCTAGGAAGGTTGATTAGCAAAACCGGCACACAAGCAGATTTTAACCAGTGAGGTCATCAATTAAAAGCGAGATAGGACATATTCAATGAAGCAACAGCCATGTTGGACAGTGCTGCAAAAAGTAATGGAGGTGTTACTGGTCCACACAGTAGACCAAATGAACCCAACAAGACAACACCATTTAAAAGGAGAGACAAGAACAGTGGAGTGGGGTCAACATGGACAAAGTGACATCCACCATACTAAAATCACTGAGATGCGTACCTGCTGCGGGCTGAGTTTGCTTTCACTGTCAGCTCGGGCAAATTAGAATAATCAATCCTCAAAGTGTTACAGCCGTTGTAAATATTTTGACCATCCAGATTCTGTGCACAAAAGACAAAACCAATGTTTAAGAACAGTTCAGGGTCTGGCACCTAAATAAACGGCAAAATCTATATGACTTTTTATGTTTAAACTAACAGATATTGATTTGTAAAATGCATTTAAGCACATCTGTAAATAATTCTGCTATCATAGTTAGCATGCCTAGGAGAACAAGCAAACTGCTCACGGATAGGTATCACGTTTTCACAAGGTGCTGTAGCTTATAGGGCATCTAGGAGAGAGCATCACTGAAGACGGCATATGTTCCAGAGCATCACAACAGCATCTACATGGCTTAATGATATGCTTCAATAACAACACGTGATCAAAATCAAGCAGCAACAAAGTTAACACTCTAATGTGAATAAGAGGGAGGCTCACATCTTTGCCAGACTTCGCATCTTCAGCATGTTGATACTGAACAAGGGCCTGGAACTGATCTGCAAAATGGAGTGTACATCAGCGACACTGTTAGTAGTGCAATTGTCGTCATTAAACAATCATATACATTGAAACCTGTCTATAATGGTCACATTAGGGACCTGAGGAAAATGACCTTTATAGACAGGTGGGCTTTCGGCCCAGGTTGAATTCCACAGAAAGCGTTATTTTGGGGTTATGGAGAGTGACCTTTTTACGCAGGTGACTGCTCTATAGAGGTGGCCGCTAATACAGGTTTGCCTGTACATCTAAAAATATTTGCTTGGTATTGTTTGCTTTCTAGTGAGCAGACTAAAAAGAATGCGAGACAAACGAATCACGGACTCAGAAGATTATTACATAACAAAAGTAAACTGCGAGGATAGGACATGGAACAAGAGCCTCTGTGTTACGTCGGATGCATTGACTATTTATCTACCATATCATTGAATCAAATGCCTAAACATCCAGTATCAAATATCAATACAAAAGTTTGCTGTTGCCTAAATATTAGCAAAAAATCATCAAATGGTTAGTACAAGTGTTTGTTTCAACAGCTTACCATTTTTAGTAAAAATAACAATCTTTTGGACATTGCCGTACTTTGTAAACAGCTGAGATAACACAACAGAGCGTGATTAAATTCCCAGAAACTGACAAACAAATGCATAAAATGTTTGGGATGAGATGGGACTTGCAATCTGGTACCTGTTGTAAAACGTCTATTGTGACTGGATACAACAGGTGATCTACTGCAATGCGTAGGATTCTAGGCTTGTTAGATCGGTACGGATCTCCATTTCTGTCGGCAGAATCGTCTTCTTCCCATTTTCTCAAAGGCTGTTGGTTCTTTTCGGCTACTTTCAGTTCCTTGTGAGTGGAATACTGGATGTATACGGGCTGATTTCTAAAAACAAACAATCCCATGGGGGGAGGTTAGCAATACTAAAAGCAGTGTGGACAGCAGATATCAGGTATATACTGTTGAAGAGTGTATTATTTGCACTGACACTTGTCGCTTACAAAGCAAATCATCATGGTTTGTAAAAGGAAAGGTAGGTCATGTCACCAAGGCTGGCACACGACGCTGCAGTGAGGTTCACACGCTGATATATGGGAGATTGTTTGTACGGACTAATAGGGGTGCATCTAGCTCAACGGGAGAACAATGGATTGGCCATTCAGAAGTTGTGATTTCGACTCGAACGGAGCGCTTTAGTTTTTCTGTGATAAACGATCTCCGTTTCCAACATATACAGAAAAGCCACTTGTCTATAAACGTCATTTTCCTCAGGTCCCAGAGGTGACCATTATAGACAAGTTTTATTGTATAACGTAACGAGTGTGGATTATCTTTGTAGGAGGGTGGAGAGTGCAGGGAAACAGCACTAACATTCGAGCAATATAAACATTTGATAAACATACCTTATTACGGGCGTAACATAAGCATAATAGTTGACCATTGTGGTTGCGTGGACTTCTTCTTCAAATTGGATTAAAGCCTAACAAGATGCAACAGGTAAAGAAGATCAACAAGTAAGATAGTGTATGCACTATATTCTATAACTGCCGCAGCGAGAAATAATCTTTTGGCGTACGCGCTTTACAAAAATGCAGCAGTTCTATTGTTCTAGTTAAAAAGTGAGCCTACCGTAAGAAGCTTGGCGGCTTTTAGAGTCTTCATTTACCATGTACTTCACAAATAAAATGATGAGTACAAAACTGGCCATGCTTGTTTCCAATCCATTTTGGGGTGCAGGCACGTTCTATCTTTGCCCAGTCTGTTGTCGACCTGAAATGTCTGTGTTTTCGGTATTCTTGGATGTCAATTACAGTCGAGAACTGCGCACACGGATTAGTCTCAATTCTGTTATGCTCTGGGGCTAAATTTGGTCAATCAACCTGGCTAACATTTCATACGTAAACCAGGTCTTACCTGCAGCTTTGTCCGCATGTGAAGGACATGATCAACTGGACCAAAAGTAGAAGCCATTGTGGAGATCTGTAGCAAACAAAAGCACATAATCACATAGTAGAAGTCACGGAAATGGAACACATCATCTACAAAGATAGCCTGCATGCAGACAAACTATTGTTTTCAATAATAAAGTCCATCTATGCAGTTGTGCAAGCTTTCTTGTTTATTAAATGCAAGCTTTAGAGTAGTGTGAGCAGATAGATTGCCTACAACTACACAGATGGACTATATTATTGAAAACAATAGTTTGTCTGCGTGCAGGCTACTAGAAAGATTAACGTTTGTCAACATACGTCTCTTTCCGTCGCGTCGGCAGGAATGTTTCTGATGTGCACAACCTTTGATGGCTCATTTTCAGTTTTGGCCTGCAAAAGAGAAGAACTGAAATCACACGGAATTGGAATAAAATGAATCAAATTCACCCTGGATCACACGGTACAGTGCAAATAAAACCTTGTTATGTTTATATATTTCTCTGCCTTTTACAATTTACATTGACTTTGAACTACATCAATATCACTTGCCGCAAGTCTTGCACATCAGAAGGCAGAAAGGTCTCTGAGGTTATATTCATGGACCGGGATTAATGTGTAGTCTAAGACTAAACATCTAGCCTGGACGAAATTGCTAAAAATCTGTATATGGGACTTCAGATTTAGTCCCCGACTATGCTCAAATCCCGGTGATTGAATGTGGCCCTGGTGAGTCCCCCCTGGCAGGTATGAATTGAGCACCAGACCAGTCCCAATTATTAATCCCTGCAGATTTTCAAGCACTGTTACAACAAAAGGTTGTACCTTCTTCGTGTCTTCAAAGCCATCACCAGTGCTCCGCTGTAAATAGAATATGGAAAACTGTCAAATCCAACAGAACACAGAACGGAAACGAACAGCAAATTGTAGTGACTACATAACCATTNCTCGATATCTCTGCTTTTTGTTCTTCGAATGTTGCATACGATTACGCATCTGCTTAGCTACACCATTGCTACACTTTTTGATAAGCACCCTAGAAGGCTGTTTCAATGTGGTCCAGAGTGAAACAATAAAGGTTGAATGTGCAAACCAACGCCATGAAGTTTGCAAGGAGAGTTGCCATGATGGGCCGAGAGTTTTTTGCTGAGTTGTTTGAAGACGCCTTGTGAAATCTGACTCCTCTCGCTGCTGAGAATGATTGACAAGGCGGTGCTTTCGCATCTGCTCGCCATCACCGCTAGTACGGTTCAAGTCGCTATGCGGCAGAACACAAAACGATGATTCGAGAGTTCTAAACGTGCTTCGAATTTGATTTTCTTTTTGCATGCAACGTTTTTACCCTATTTCACAACTTTTTTGCGTTGATCCCGGTAAAATTTTGAAAGTCGACTTTTTTTGAACCACCCTACTATACATAATTATAAATTATATACACAAACGTGTCTATAAGACAAACTTCGCATAAAGCCGCAGTCTGCTCTTGTTTGATCAGAGAAACTCGCATTTGTAGGCTATCAATCACCAGCTGGCAACAAGCATACTGTTTATCACACAGTACATTAGGGTGACTACAGCTCGCGTTTCAAGCTCACATGGCTTGCATATTGCTGGAGTAGGCTGGAGATGAAAGAATTTACAACTTGTCAACTTGGAAGTACTGAGTATAAGAAGTAAACACTGTCACACATACCCGCTTTCTAGTATCCGCGTTTGCATCCATGATTTAAGCTCCAGAAGGTGCAGAAAAATGCCTAAATGGTAGAAACAGGAGTCGTTGTTTACAACGCGCAAGATCCAAAGAGACATGACTAAGCATACTCATCGCAAAGTCGTGGTAAAAAGGCAACTAGAATGAGGCACAAACATGCAAAATATGTGGTAAAGTCTACAGAATATTGCAGCTTACCAAATAGGTAACACAATTTCTTTGTTTACGGGTTAGAAACACGGTGAAACAGTAGCCAAATTCCTCTTGCTCTCAAAACTGTTGCAAAACAGAATTTTCGTAGTGACCGCGTGCCTCACTGTACGCATGCGCGGTTGGTAACAGGAAGTAATCTGGATCTAGTCAGCCACGAAGCGGATTTCAACACGAGACACTTTCATCTGTCGTTTGTTTATTCTCCATTCTTTCTTCATTATTTTAGTCTTTGATTGTCATTTTTCTCATCTAATTTATGGCTGAGCAACAGAGGAGATGATAGTTGTGTACTGTTTTGGTTGATATTTATATAAATCATGCTTCCTTCAACGCATCTTGACCTTGGAAAGGGAGATGAATTCAAACCCAGGTTGAGATGGAAGGCAAAGATCACTGGTTGGATAAGGTAGGCCTATGCTACAGGAGACAACATTCTATGATTTGGTTCATTCTCGTTAGCCTATCTTATCGGATGTAATATTTTTTCGTTGTCTTTTATCTGTACCTAGGGCTGTGTTTGAAGACAAGGCGTCAAGGAACATATTCTGCTTTTTGCTGTTGAATTTATCATTCGCATTTCTGGAACTCTTCTATGGCATATGGAGTAACAGGTAGAGTAATGTTGATCGAAATCTGCTTCAAATGACAATTAGTAATTTTAAATGATTTTTTTGTTTTATTTGAGAACAATTGCTTCCACGGGTATTTCCTGCGTGCTATGATTATCATATTTTGAATACTGTAATCTGAGCAAGTCGCCGTTTGGTTTTGCACAATCAACTGATTTCCATTCTTGTTTAGTCAACCTGGTTTTTCTTTTATTTATTTAACAAAATGTTCCTTCCTCAGTACAGTAGCTTGCTCATTCATTCTGTTGTGTAGACCAAGGAAAACAGGTGTAGACACTACAAAAGCGACACTGTTGTACCACGTGCGCTTATGTACTGCGTAGGCCTAATAGACTGCTAGTAGATGAAGCCAAGTGGTTCCTGTTATAAATGGTTCCGGCTGCTCCACGAGTGTTCCTGCTCAGATTAATGGGGCGTGGACTTTAATTCGAGTAACTTCTTTATCTTTAGGGTATAAAATATGTAAAAGATATAAAATGGTTTTCAAATGTATTATACTTTCCAATGTGATTTAAATACGCCTGGTGTCTATTCACTGCATATAGGAGACACGAAAAGGTGGACTAAAAACATGAACCTGCTGGCTAGTGTTTTTATGGATTTTGTATGTCTCACAATTTATCTAAACTGTTTCTAGCAGCGTATAATACAAGAAAGAACCATTTTGTATTTATTTTTAAACTCATCCCCATAGACAAATTGTTCAGCAGTGTTGCTTGGTTTAGTGAGAGCTGCTTACTTGCAGATGATTTATAACTTAATTTTGTGCTTTATGTTTATGGGAGTTTAATAAATGTGAGACATTGCTAATCTTTGAACTCACAAATGAACCCAATAGCATGCTAGATGGATCTGATCGTTTTGTCGTGGCACGCCCAGGGACAAGAACCACGACTAGCTTTCCAACTATCAACATCTCATGATGAGGACAGGAACAGAACTAAATTATGTTACAGAATACAGTGACTTTAGGCTACGACATAACAGCATGACATCATTAACACTAAGGGATTACAACATAAGAAGACAACCGGAAACATGACAACCCATACGTGGGACGACAACAGGAACTACACAACCACCACAGAAATTTAAATGACGCCAATCATCAGTTGAGTGCCACATGGTCGATGATTAATGGCGTGTCATTCGATGCCACAGTAAGCTTTCAAACTATGGGATTTGTTTGCTAATAGAAACAGTACTGTTCAATCCTATTGATTACACTTCAAAGTTGCTACAACAGTCTCTGTACTACATTGCGCTATGTAACCCCTGTCCTGCTCGTAAGACTATTTAAATGAAGACTTGAAGTCGCTTCACCAATTGCTGATTGGTTGCTTGCTAAGGACTAGCTATCTGATTGGTTATATGTTGCTACTTTGACTTGTTTCGAAAACGTGTATACACGTCAATAGCAGGACAAGGGTTAACTTGTTAAAGCCTTTCGTTGATAGATTCTCCAAATTGTAGCCTACTTTATCATGCATTTTGTACTTGTTTTTAAAGTTTCCATTCTGCATTTTATGTCATTTTATAATTGGCCTTGTGGCGTTGCGGCACGCCAATCTCACTTTCGTGTCGTAGCCTCGTATTCGTGTAATCTGTAGCTAAATGTCAGTTCCGTAAAGCAAGTCTCGTGCCAAGTCGCAATCTGGTCGAG
>OFHS01001662.1:0-25883 GCA_900245855.1 Calvadosia cruxmelitensis
ATTATTATTATTATTATTGTTATTATTTTTATTATCAATTATGGTCTAAACGGTCTTACAACTTTCCAAATGTTGTTTGTTGTTTGCAGATCATTATACCGATGACAGTCGTTCACCTCGTCATGGGTCTTTGCCATTTGAGAGCACTGTGGTTCAAACACAAACTGAAGGTGTAAAGCAGTCAGACGGCAGTTATACGAATGGTAGGAATTATTATGGCAGTGAAGCCTGTCTATAAAGGTCACCCGTGGGACCTGAGGAAAATGACCTCTATAGACGGATGGCCTTTCTGTCCAGGTTGATTTCTATGGAAAGAGTCATTTCGGGATAATGAAGAGTGGCCTTTATACACAGGTGGCCGCTCTGTAGAGGTGGCCGCTAGTACACGTTTGACTGTACAATGAAACCTGTCTATAATTGTCACCTTTGGGACCTGAGGATGATGACATTTATAGACAGGTTGCCTTTCTGCAGTCCAGGTTGATTTCTATAGAAAGTGTCATTTTGGGGTTTTGAAAAGTGACCTTTGTACACAGGTGGCTGCTCTATAGAGGTGACCGCTAATACAAGCTTGACTGTACGTTGTAATTTAGTCCAACCTTTTTATCGACCACCTTTCTTGGGAAACCTCGACAATGCTGTTTTGAGATGCCATTTTCATTGGATCTTGTGAATGTTCAAACAATATAGGGTTCACCACGTGTTCAGGCATGTTTTGATTGCGTAACTCAAATACGCGGAAGGGAGGGAGACAGTTGAAATGCATCAACACTAGCCCAGCAACTGTTTTTAGCTTTTTAAATGTCTTCCTTAATCTCAAGTGTTTAGGCCACAAAATACAATGTGTCTTGCCGAGTGATGAACCTATTTAGTGATGTATCAACCGCTCCATGGGCGAAACATCAACTCTGTCGGCCAAATAAATCCATTAGTTATTCATTTTTGTTTCACTGTCTGGACTTGCGTTCTTTACAATGGTTTTATTACATGGCAGCTAATACAGTGAAACCTCGTTAATGTCACGATGATTTTCTAGTCAAAAAGCGTCATAATAAGCGGGTCGTGATATTAAGCGGGTACAAATAGTTCATTCAGACAGAGCTTGGTTCTCTAGTGATATCAAGTGGGTTGTGATATTAACCGAGGTGATATTAACAGGGTTACACTGTATACAGAAATCACCTTTATATCTTTAGTTGGAATCATTGTCTGGTTAGTGAAGTGTTGACTGAAATTTGACGACTTTGAATTCCTTCTCTCTTGCAGCTCAAGCTGGCATGACTTTGGAAGCACCTTCAAATAAGTAAATATTCTCATACATTTAAGGACGTATTATTTCTACTTCAAACGATGGAAAAAGATATTTATACATTTTATCAAAGTTTTATATAATTAGATCATGATTAGATTAGATCATTTAATCATGGTTAAGTGAAAATATAATTAGAAATTAAATGTGCTTGATGTTGCCGACCAAGAAATCGACAACCGTGATAGACTGAGATTGGTGTTTCTCAACACAATTCACTAACGAGAAAATTATACAATTGAATTAGAATGCGATAATAAACTAAGTAAATTATATACAACGTCAAATAATAGCGAAAAACATCGATAGCTTACATCAGTGGATTTCCACGGTTGGTATAAACGTCTCGAATGTTCTTTTACAGAGCTGGCTGCTCTCGCGGATGAACGGCTTCCTCGTTCGTAGTCAGCAACTGTTTTGCTTCTTTGGCCTTTTTCTTTACTGAATCTTAATGTTCACTACAAGCTTATTTATATTAAATTATACGACTAAAATAGATTACAGAAAGCATTGTCTGTCACATGCACCGAGTCTTTGACCTCGTGACAGCACATGACCATGCTTGCTGTACGGCTAAACTTCCAAATAAGGCTAATCCTAGAACTAAATACTACAAGGTTTTACGGCTGAATATACTTTACAATCACTTTTCATTACGTCATATTCATTTTCAACTAGGCATGAGACCAATCATGTGATGCACGTTGTTCGATTTGTGTCTTACGATAGTCACGCGTTTTCTCGTGAGCTCCGATCGCTGGGCGTAGCCAGAATTCAGAACACTTGAGTCTTGTGTCTTAATGGCTTATTTGTGATAAAGTTATAAACGCGTCCTTTCAAAGTGTACTAACTCACAATGATTTGGAGCTAATGTCAAACTGGTTCACTTTGTAACGTTAGGTCAATATTTGTGCTCATTTTTCTTGTGTTTATTTTACTAGGGCGGAAGAACAGCATAAGCCAAAATTAAAGAAATCAAAACGTGAGTCTGTGGCTGCATGAGATCAGGTTTAACAGTACAGTGAAACCTGTCTATAACGGTCACCTTCGGGATCTGAGGAAAATGACCTTTACAGACAGGTGGCCTTTCTGTCCAGGTTGATTTCTATAGAAAGTGTCATTTTGGGGTTATGAAGAGTGGCCTTTATACACAGGTGGCTGCTCTATAGAGGTGGCCGCTAATACAGGTTTGACTGTAGATGTAAATATACTAGGCAATTTTCGGCAAGTCATATGGTTGGAGGAGATGGCAAATTTAGATGGAGTGCAGAAGTTCATCATTGCCAGTTTTATTATGGAAATTTAACGCAAAATCGAGATTTTTGCGGTTAAATCTTCTTGCGTCACTTTCATTGGGTTCATTGCGCCTGCAATGTGTAGGCGTTCACAAATTCATGAAGAATAGAGGACGGCTCCAACTACAGAAATGATTGGCATAGCCATGATCAGTGAATATTACTCCACCAGGATCTGCTAAAATCTCACAACCTGCATATGCACTTCAATGCTTTGTAGTAAAATGGGCAACTTGCTATAGACCTATATTGGAATGGATGCTTATCATTCTACAAACGTTAACGACACCTTATCTTGAATGCTGCACTATTGACAGTAAGCTTGCTTGGGTCATCGAATTGAAATAAAAGTGTAAGGGTTTTATGTGACAGCTAAGGCAGAGTCACCGAGCCAAATTGACTTGATATTGTAATGACAGGGCTCCTGTGTTGGCAGTGGACTATTATTTTTGACCATGCGTCAGCTTGTATGAGACGTTGCTTTGTGTCATTAAATCAGCTTGTATCAATATGCTACCCTCATTGTGTGCATTGCTTTGTTTAGCGAGAGTCGTCGAGTCAAGATACATGTCAAAGTCGTCATCCACAAGCCAGCTAAAGGTATCATTGCTCTCTGTAGTTAACACCAGAGCCAATCACAAGACAAGTTGTACTGCTGTCATCAGCGTCAGCGAATCTCTTTTAATGTACCCTACAGGGTCTTTTATAAGCCAGCAAATAAATGCAAGTTTGATGTAAATGAGTTAGCTACAGAAGAAAAAATCTAAGTATAACATAATTATGCAGCATACAAAGTAGATCCCGAGGATGAAGGAAAACAAGAAAACGTCTTACGGTACGTACTACAAATGTTCTTGCAACGTATCATCCATGCATGTGAGGCTGGTGTTCATTCATCGTCACATGGAAGTGAGACTGCCTGAAAACAAGGACATGCAACACTCATTGTAACCTTATCTATAGTAATTATGTTAAACTGTGGTGTCTGTAGTGGTCACTGCATCAGACCATAAACTATTATGTATAAGATGATATAGAAACGGTTCTCTGTATATATGAGCCATCCCTCTTTCTCTTGATTACCTTGTTACATAAACTGTGCTGGCCACAATCAGCAACACAGACCTGTACGCTCGCGCTGGGTTGAGCCCACCGAGCCGTATCCTCCGCCAGCAACGCCTGAAATTGGCATTGCATGTCCTACGATCAGCATGCTATTGCCCACAGCCAATACACAAAGTGTTGACCTGGCGTCCTTCAGCTCCCCTTCGCAAAGGACAAGGAAATACCAAAACGTTCCTAGACAGACTTTTTATTGATTCCAAATCACCAGATCAGCTTGGCGCCGTGCGCCATTTGCACAAACTTGCCCAAAAGAGGGTCATCTGACAGTTTTTAACCTTCTATATAGTACAATTTTTAAGAAAATGTACTTATTGTTTTTACTGTAATTAAATAATAAACTGTGCTATTCAATAACTTGAGAATTCTGCAATTCCAGCAATTTGTATGGTCTGTCTTTGTTACATATATCGTCAATAAAGTTATGCCTCTGACGGATAATTTTTGTTTTGTGAGCAGATAGATATGATCAAGAAAACACGTTCTGCAAGAAGCATTTTTCAATGTGAGCACGATTTAATGCATTCATTATGTTTGAAAATTATCGCGTAATCAAAATATTTGATTGTCAAACGAAAGGTGATTCTTTGGAGAATGTGTTTTCTTGATCATATCTATCTGCTCACAAAATAAAAATTGATCGTCCTAGGCATTTTAACAGTTTTTGTTTTCATTTGTTTGCATTTTTGTTATTGAGTCTTGTGAATTCCAGGGCGCTTTGACGTGATAGATTATACCCATTTTTGACTCACATCATTCGTAATTGCTTTTTTACAATGAACAAAAACAAACTACAAAGAATTTCATTCCTCTTTGTTTTTCAATATTTATTTTTGCCAATATCGGTGCAATTCGAGCGGTCCCTAGCAAACTGTTATTTGTGGAGTGGATAGTAATGGCGTAGAGATTAACATTTGCATGTAGCACTATCATTCAACATAAGCCTGTGTTTGTATTTCTCCACAGTGGCTGCTATGGATATTTGACAGATAGACTAACCTGTGTCATGAGGGCACCTGTGCTAAGCAGCCACCTGTGTTGAATGACTATTAGGGCTATGAAACCACCTTCAAGTTTTCTTTTGAAAGTTCCTATACAACTTGTCATGTGTCTTAAGCCGCCACCCTAATAAAGAACAGAGCACACTTTTAATTGACTGTTTTACTGTATTTTCTGATTTTCAGACCTCCCGTGTTGCTCCAAATTCATCACTCTTGCCATCAAAGAACAGATCTGCTGAATTGAAAGGATCTTCTAAGCCAAAAGGTGGCACATCAAAGTCCGGTCCATCAGTATTGCAAGATTTAAGTGCAATTTTGCCATCTACTGTAGCGAGGTCTCAGGCACTTGGTAGTGGATCTGGAAAACGACAGAAGCAGCATGCTACATCAACACCGTTTATAGCTGGATCAGGTCGAAAGGGCGGTTCTGTTAAACTGCCGGCCGGAGCTGATGGTAGCTTCCTTGATTCTACAATGACTTCTCACAAGAGGCACGCAAGAGCTATGTCTGGTAAGGCGATTCTACATGATATCTCAGATAGTGTTTTATACCGCCGGGTTTCATTTTTGGAAAAATTAGACACTAAATGTGGTTATATGATTTCTAAGCAAAGTTAAACTCACACAATTTGAGCGGCAGCATTTGAGAAAGGCAACCTAAGCCCTAGTCCCAGGGATCACTGATAATTAAAGATCGTACGGCAGAAGAGATGCCTGCATGTCTAGAGCAATTTCTGAACAGCACTTCCATTCCAGCTTCAGCATGACTCCACGCCAGTCATTTCTATTTGCTCTTGATACCCTCATCCACTAGCCACCCGTCTTGCCAACCTGTGTTGTGCTTATTTGTCGTTAATGCTACTCGTGATGTTTTGATGTTAAGGAATGTAAAAGCAATACCCATTTTAATGAATTTAATTTGCAACACTTTCGAAATGAATTTGAAGGAATTTAAATATCTATGAAAAAAGTAGATCATGAAATAATTTAACCTTTTGTCTTTATTGAATATTCAGAGATTGCGTATTTGGTTGTTAAGTCTATTGTTGTTACGCTTCATCAGCTCCTCGAAAATGCTTGTAGTTCTGACGGGAGTTCTGAATAATTGATAATTATGACGATGAAAATGATGATGATGATTTGATATTTCATTTCAATGATCTGATTCCAGGTGAGAGGAAGCATGCCGCCAGCGACTCACTGCAAGAATATAATAAACAGGTGAGGCTGTGATGTGGGTGGATTTTATAGTTGAATGAAACCGAATGACATGTTGATGATGTCCATGTGCCGGTGTGCCGGGGGTGAGTCAACTACCGGGACATACCGAAGGCATTACTACCGATTCAGGGCTGTAAAGTAACTAGTTACTTTAGTAACTAGTTACCCGGAAAGTTACTTTTTGGGTAACTTTTTGAAGTAACTAATTACTTTTCACTGAAAGTAACTTTTGTTGTAACTAGATACAATTTTTCAAAGTAACTTGTAACTTTTCAAAGCTACATTTGTTTACGATTAGTTACTTTTCACTTCTAGACTATAGTTAATCGTGGGTACTGTTAAGATACAATAAGCTTCAATGCATACATGTATGCATGAAAAAATCCGAAGATGGTAAATTGGAATTTGTTTAAAATACACATGTAAATTATACCTTCTTTTCTTATGTTAACATCAATGAAAGTAACTTTGAAAGTAACTGTAACTAGTAACTTTTCCTGACAGGTAACTAGTAACTTTGAAAAGTTACTTTTAGAGAATAGTAACTTTGAAGAGTAACTTTTCATTTTCGAAATGAAGTAACTTTAACTGTGTAACTAGCTACTTTTAAAAGGTAACATTTACAGCCCTGCCGATGATTGGGTTTGTGGTTCCAGTTAGGCAATTAATCGCTGGTCCCTATTTGATAAATCCGCCTCTTAAGAACATAATGATGTGGTTTGCCAAGCAGCTGTTCTGTACAAACATTTTATTAAAAGGTGACCTCTGTCGCAAGCCATGACAAACATGCTCTGCTGAGCTTTGAAATGAGATAGAAACGAATTAATGGAAAGTCTATGATTTTAATGTGTAGTATACAATATCGGCATTAGGTGGTTTGAGCTGCTATGCAGCATTGGCTATTCCCTCTATGCTGCACATTATTTCTCAGCTTAGTTAGTTAGTGTCTGTATGGTCTAGAGGCTAGTACGTGTGGCTGCCAGTCAGGCGTACCGGGTTCGACTCCCGGGCCAGCCAACACATATATTCGTTGTCATCTGTGGTTTTAATTGTCGAGGGCCCCAAGGGAGACAAGCCATTGGCTTATTGGGCTACCCTCGTTAAATAAATTGACATTCATTCATTTTCAATTAAGGCTCCCAAGAGCCTGAAATCGATTATTTCCAGGATTTCAAGTGCAATGGTTTGCAAAGGCAAGTGCATCGAATTCAATGTGCCCATTCCACAGTAACAATTTTATTAAACTTCCAAAAAACATAGCACGGCTTGAAGGCGGCCTTTCCACAAAAGGCTCCATTTGATTCTGTAGCAATTTCCATTACTCAACTTCGACCTGGTTTAAATGAACGCCATGAAGAGGCTCCTTGACTTATATAAAGGGATATTGTCAGTGCAGGCTAACTAGGGTGTGTCTAGTTCAACAGCAGATCAATGGACCAGCTATCCAGAGATTGCGGATTCGACTGTCATGGCACGCCTTAGTTCTTTGTAAAGAACAAGCTTGATTTCCAACAGATTCAAATAGCTCTTTTGTTAATAGCCATTAAGATTTAACTTTGTTTTCTGTCTCAGATGAATACAGATTCATTTTCACAACTTCGCCTGGACTTGGAGTATGCACGTGTTCTGCAATCAATGTTTCTCAACGTGAAGGTAAGTAGCATCATCAGTTTTAGGATTGCCTCACTTGAGAGAGCTAGTCGGCGTGTTATGCTCTTTCCTCGATCGGTCCTACGAAGTTGTGAAGGGGCTACAATAGTACCCCTGAGCAGCCATAGAAACCACCGGCCCCCACCCTTCAAGGGTCATTCCCCACAGAATCAGCTGCACAGAGCTAGCACTGCGAAGCTTTCAAAAATGTTGTCAAAGATGTTGCTTTTGCTCACAAACAGCAAATTAGGAAAAATTAGGTTAGTAGCACTCTGCAGTTGATTGCACATTGCACTTTTTTAAAATACTGTAAATTTGAATTTTTGAACTGACATTGAGAAAGGCCTATCCAGACTGAGGACCTAAAGTACGTGCTTTGAATGCCTACTGGTTTAAACGGCCCTGACTCCCATCTAGGACCTGCTGTTTAACCATAATATTGGTTGAGTGGTATCTAAATGTGTGCAAAGTTGAAATAAAATCAAAGAGGGTTGGGTTCATCATTATTAGCAGTTTATTTTTAGAGGGTGACCCAATAAACTAGAACGCTTATCTCCCTTTGGGCCCATGTTTAAATCTATATAGATCCAGCTTTAGCGTTGCTAACTTTTTCCTTGTTCTATTTGATCTATTAAATTATTTATTTACTTGTAGGCTAAACAGACATTTGAGAAGCAAGAGAAAGAAGCAATGGTTAGTAAAGAGTGTACGACCGACCAGGTAGCGTTTTGATGCTCTTGTAGCTACGGCTCAAGTTGTCACAGCTCAACTGCTTCAGGACCAGCCCGGCATGTACCAGAAAGCATCAAGTTTTCTTAAACAGTGTATTTTTCTTGCAAAAAACCAAGCATGTATTGTGCAATATAAACTCATATAATTACATTTCTGAATTAAGTAATAAATTAATTAAGTAATTAATTAATTATTTCTGCTTACGGAGTCACGTCAAACTTTCATATGTACATATTTTAGCCATTGTTTATCTGCTTCTTGTATACTCTACTGTGATTGTTTGAAATAAATGTCTATCTATCTATCTAAGTAAGCCCACACCATTTGGTTGAGATAGCTGTGGTTTATCTCGTTTTAATGTTTAAAAATAGAACATCCAGTATATTGTACTCAATTATGTTAAACGAGTGTTTAATGCTTTATGTTTAATTGTAGCATGTCCTGTAGTTCGTTATGTGTAAATGTATAGTTTGTTTGTTCTTTATTAATCGTCCCAATGTAAACGAGCAACGCTGCTCATATTGGCTACGAATTCAAACATATACACACACACATACCAATGTTCCCTTTAAATCTACAATTTTAACCCATTTAATGCACCTTAAAACATTACTCATGTATTAGCCGAGGTGACATTTTTGAAGACAAGTAAATTTGGTCTTAAAAATGTGTTTTATGCACAGCAATATACAACACGAACCTTGCCCACTCTCACAGTGGGCAACAAATTTTACTTTGAAATAGGCACAGCAGCATAAATTACAATAAAACGGGAGCCAATAAGATAAGTTATAAAACTATGTGCTTCTAAAACTAAACCGATGCTTCCTAAGAGTTCAAAATCATCCCTAAGTGTTTATAGCCTCGCCATTCCATACTTCTGTTTTTCATTTGAAAGGGGCTGAAGACTGATGGCAGGCAATAGTAAAAATCAGATCGATGTTTCAGGTAGCAATCCTATGACTGCAGACACAAAAGCAAGATGCGGAGAACTTCTAGTTGTTTGATGGAGAAACGTTGTCCTCTATACCTGTGAGCTCTATTTAATAAAATTCATTAAGGAAATGAGTACTGACAGAGAACAAAACGAAAGGTCTAATATTTACCTCAGCAATAATTAATTTTAGAGCTGGATCCGATGCATCGATTAATCGATTAATCGATTGTTTTTTGGCAATCGATTGTCCGGTTCAACCATCGTTTCATCGATATCACAAAAGATGTGCTTCTATTGATGCCTTTCAAAGGACTAGACACCATTATTCATTTTACAACTACCTCCTCGCTCAATAAAGAGCAGACAAAAGTGCATAAAACAAAAAGATCACCGAACCAGAAGATAATTACCATGACTTTACAAAGGCAAACTACGACAATAGGACAAGGAACAATCGGCCTCTGTATGGTCCGATTAATCGATAGTTTATTGATTGTTTGGGTCGATTAATCGATAGTTTAAAACCACCATCGACCCAGCTCTAATTAATTTCGTACAAAAGTCAAAGCAAAGCATTTTATTTGTGACACTTTTTCGGCATCTTTTTGCAACAAAATGGCAAGTGATTTATTTGAGGTATTTAAGTTACTCGCATTTGATTGTTATGCTATTTATAATTACAAAAATTTCATCTAGAGGCAGTGTTGAGGTGAAATGAACACAAATTTATTCAATTCTTGAATGAAGTGAACAGCTATTAAGAACACCATATTGATGCTTCTTGACAAACTGGAATAGAGTGACGTCCAGACCATTCGCAAGTGATCATTGAAAATTTGTAAAAATAGTCTCGGGATATATGTGTCTCGCCTCTTGTTAATTGGTTTACAAACCTCTGTTGTTATTTGACGTTTGTTTTGTTTTTCAGTACCACATGTACAAGGCTTGGCAAGAGAATGAGACAATCAAACAAGACATTGATAAACTCACATTAGCTATTGCCACAACCAAACACACAATTGTGCTTGACCAACTGCTGAAAATTCAGGTAAATTTCACATGTGCTGTGAAAGTAATACGAAGCAGTTAGAATCTGGGATATTAAGCGAATTGGGACATCAAATGAGGAAAATTAGCAAAAGCCATTACCGTACAGTACTAGGTTGCACTTTGAAGTCTTGCGGCGTGAGTAAAAAATGATGCAATTTTACGGTCGAATTTCTTAGCTTTTTATTTCTGCGAATTCTCACACTCGAGCTGTTAAATTGGGGTGCAGCTTGCACACTATGAATCCAAAAACGTTTGAAATCCATTCGAAAACCATGTGAGATGGGAAACCTTCTCCGTAAAACTATAAGACCTAACAATTACCATGTGATAAACCATGTGAAATCCAAAATTGACAGTTTGACTTGCAAATAATAATTACAATGATGTATCACGGGACACCTAAGAAAGCATCGAAAAGAAAGCAGGAAGCTACACACTCATAACAAAGGGACATGCAAGTTATCAAGTCATGAAAATGGTGAAAATGTTGCGATATATGTGCCCCACAAAAGTCAAAATCCCTCAGTTTGTTTTGTTGTTGAGAAAACAATTATATGTTCAGATAGCTCTAATTAAGCTGCATCTGATAAAGATAAACAGATTTAAAATACACATAGACTAAATGCTACACCTCTCTAAAGTTGCAGTAATATTAGCTCTTCTGCAATGTTTCATGACTTTTATCATCCTAAGCCTATATTTTTAGCATTTTGTGAACTTGCATGATATAATAAATGCATGGTTTTCTGCTTCTCAGTCTGCCAAATTGAAGCCAAGTGTCTCTCAGCTTGCCTGCTTGCTTGATTACTACAACAAGACATGCATCGCATTGGACTCCACAAGGCACTACATGCCTGTTAGCGAGGCATACATTGGTGATCCAGGTACGATAGTATTCCATATTTAAGTTCTTTGCTTTCGGTATTGTACAGTTTGTGTTTCTAATTTTATCATATCTGTTACAGTTGAACCTGTATTAGCGGCCACCTCTATAGAGCAGCCACTTGTGTATAAAGGCCACTCTTTATAACCCCAAAAATGACACTTTCCACAGAAATCAACCTGTAAAGAAAGGCCACCTGTCTTTAAAGATCTTTTTCGCAGGTTCCAAGGGTGATCATTATAGACAGGTTTCATTGTAGTCTTTTTGTGATTTTATTGCCTGACAACACAGGCACCTTTTCAGTTTCAATGTGTTCCAAAATCCTTGAAGAATGCTATGTGTGTGTTCTTCTGGAAACAATATATGCCAGTTAATGTCTTGATGGTGTCTATCAGCTCTAGATATGATGCTCGAAATATATTCAACCCTCAAATATTTATCAATAATGGGCAGATGCATACTAAAATTGATTTTATTCAGTAATACAATGGTTGACGCTTAATAAAACCGCGGCTAATAAAACCCGCCATTTAATAAAACCAATCGCCGATGTTCCGGATTTTCTCCATATGGTTTCTCTTATTAAAACCCCGTTTAATAAAACCAATGCCCCGTTTAAACTCTATCACCATACTTATCCCACCCAGTATAATAAGTAATTTGGCCTTGGTGCTTGGTTGGTGGGAGGACCAGTGGCTGCTATGCACTGCTGCTGCTGCTGCGGGTATTGCTGCTGCTCATGCTGCTGCTGCTTGCGAACCTGTCACACTCCCAAACCTTACTCCAATGTGCTTGGAGAGGAGAGACAGGTAAGCCTGGCACTCCCACCTAACAAGTCCAATCACCTGCTTACCATTACAATAGAAGAAGTGCCAGTGCTTCTTAACTTAAGAGCTTTGAAATTGTGGCCAAAGACTCCGGTGGTGCGCGGGTGTATAGCTGATATGTCTGACTCGGCCAACGTCCCAAGGTCTTGATCATTTGATCTGGGATGCCATTTTTGGCAGCTACGGTTGCAGCACCAATCCTAAAGCTGTGGGTCGAGAAGTTTCCTGGGACATTAGCAGTGGCGAAGACTGCCTTTAGCCAAGTTTGCAGATACTTGCAAGATAATGGGTTGCCGGATGCGAGCATAAATAATGGGCCGTTGCCCTCTCCTCGGCGGTTGAGGTAAAATGAAAGAGCTGTAAGGCAGCATAAGGGTGGCGTACCGCGACTGATATATACACAGCAACCTTTTCGAAATGGGTCAGTTTTTGACACCTTGATATGCAGGCGCAAGCATGATGGTGCTGCCAGACTGCCGAATGCCAGGTCAGATACTTGGAGATGCACTGAGGCATCAAAGCATGACATGTTAGGGACTGTAAATTCTGCTGAACGTAAGAAGCCAAAGTACGCCGAGGTGCAAGCTGCCCATAACATGCAATGGTCAAACATTGATGGTTGCAGGGAGTGATAAATGAGCATTATCAAGGCATCGGTAATTGGGAGTCCCTGAGCTCTTTGTGATACCTGCAAGCGCTTTATGCCGCGAAAGACGCATTCCAACTGTAAACAGTCGTTCAGTGGATCAGAGTAGCCTTGGTCGATGTGCAGTGAGCAGACAGCCGACAAGTCACTTTGATGGACTGTGGTTGCATAGATTGGGAGAAATACGTAGTAAATAGACATAAAGTTTTCTCTGTGGCAGGACATGCAACGGAGAGGTTGAGTTGTTGAGTGAAGGTGATGAACTTTTGCTGAGCTGAGGAATATGTTCTGCGGGTGGACGGGGCCAAACCATTGTCCATAAGTGCTTGGCATTGTGCTTCTAGCTGTGAGCGGTCATTGTGACCATGATGTGTTGTTGGATACGACAATACGAGTGGGTCGCGGCTGTACTGATGGGGCAAGCCGGTGGAACTCCTGCCAATGGAAGCGCGATAGAGAGTCAGCGATGCCGTTTAATGTCCCCTGAACATGGATAGAGGAGAAAGTGAAATTAAACTAAGCCGCAACGGATAGTAAATGGCGAAGAAGATACATGATCTCCGGGGCCCTCGATGTTCTGCTGTTCAGCACTTACACAACCGGCTCATTGTCGCAGCGAAGTAGCACATGCCTCATTCCCCACCCTTGACCCCAAATGTGCGCAGCCACGGCAATGGGAAAGAGTTCTTTGTACGCAATGGACCGGTTAAGCTGGGGGAATGACCAAGAACCATTGGACCACTGCTGGGCGTGAAATGCTCCAAAGCCTAAGGTGCCAGAGGCGTCCACCCAGACTTCCAAGTGATACCCGACAACGGACCCTTGATATAGCCAGAAACTCAAGCCGTTCCATTCAATCAGGAATGAATCTCACCATTGGAGATCCAGCTGGAACTCCTTGCTCAGGCAGATTGGGTGGTCCCGCTTTCTAAAGCATGACAGAAGGTCTAACATTCGCCGAATAAATGCCCACCCCGGCCAGACAACCTTTTCTGCGTGGTGAAGATAACCAATAATCGACTCAAGCTGCTTGCGGTTACACCATTGCTTGTGCTGCCATGACTGAATCAGTGCTTTAGGGTTACATAACTTGTCACTAGGGAGGTGTGCCACTTGGTATGTAGAATCCAGTTCAATGCCTAATACTGTTAGCACTGTAAAGGGGCCTTGGCATTTCTGTGGGTGCAATGGGAGACCTAAGTAGTGGCAGACTTTGATTGCAGTTTCCAGATGCGCTGAGCACCGATCGGAGTTGGGCAGACCGGCTATAATAAAGTCATCGAGATAATGAACTATGTGGGAAAGATCATATTTCTTGGATAGTATCCACTCAACCGCTGAAGCAACCTTATCGAAATTGAATGGTGCTGATCGAAGGCATAATGGCAATGCAAGTAAGACGAGTGGCTAGCAGCTAAAAATCCTATGTGCCTGTCAGACACTGGAAAGTAGCCGCGAAACAACAGGACATTGGCAGGATAGTTACAGCTTTTTCTTGTGTCTTGTCACTGATATTACATTATTGTGATCAATAATAAGATGACGTCATCGCGATAAAAGTGACGTCATTTATTGTCTGCGCTTAATAAAACCGCCGCTTAATAAAACCACTTTTGACCTGGTCCGAAGGTGGTTTTATTAAACAGAGACCACTGTAATTTGGAAAGCACTTAACCCTTGTCCTGCTATTGACGTATATATACGTTTTTGAAGCAAGTCAAAAGTAGCAACATATAACCAATCAGAAAGCTAGTCCCTAGCAATCAGCCAATGAGCAATCTATAAAGCGAATTCAAGTCTTCATTTAACTAGTTTTGTAAGCAGGACAAGGGTTAAGAGGTACAAAATAGAGAGTTTTATATTTGGTATTCGAAATAGGTCTCTTCGGGCATTTAGTTTTCCAATCCCTCTCTTCTGTCTCCTGGATGGATATTGCAACAGGGAATCGAACGATGAGTTGGTAGAAGCCAGGAAACTAGAACCAGCGCAACTGTTTTTAAAAATTTTATAAGCACTCAACCATCAGACCAATGCAGGATGGTTTAACGCATGTTGTTTCTTAAATGTTGATTGTATTGTTTGAAACTTAGAGAGACTGGTATCTCAAGTCAGGTGGTCACTAAGGCAAATGGTCGTTTAATTAAGACAGGTAGTCATTTATGACAGGTGGTCACTTGAGTCAGGTGAGCACTTAAGACAGGTGGCCACTTACGACAGGTTGTCATTTGTACATTTTATTGTTACGCACCATTTGATTTTAACCATAAAAAGTTGCCATTATGTAGACTGATTTTACAAGCTTATGTCATATTGATTTGGCCATCAGGAATTGATGTTTTCAATTAAATGGATGATGATGATGATGATGAGTCAGATAGTCACTAAGAAAGGTTGTCATTTAAGTTAAGACGGGTGGTCACTTAACAGAGATGGTCTTTTAAGACAGGTGGTCACTTAAGACAGGTTGTCACTTAAGGCAATTTGAACTTCTTGTTGTTGTTCCTTTCAAGGTATTCTGTGTTCTGCGCTGCAAGAGAGTATGGGTGAGCTGCAAGACATTGATATGGTGATTCACAATCATGAAGTCGAGGTGAATGCATGATCGATAGCAATAATTTGCATTTTAATATGCCGCCATCACACTAATGCATTTGTAAAACATTTCAATGAAATCTCATTTGTAGATCAAACGATTGTCTGAAAGCTTCTCGTTGCTGTCTGACACTCTCGCTGTTGAAACGAAAGAACAAGCTCGGTATGTCGTCAAGCTGGACTTAAATATTCTGTTGATATATACGGTTAACGTTCTATCAAAAGCTACCTCTATATTGCTTATTTTATCCCTACTGACTAAATTCGACTTGTTATTTTGGGATTTGCTAGTTTACCCATTGAATTTCGGAACTCGCTTGATAGTGAGATTCCTTTACTCAGTTGAATGAAAAGGGGAACATTACCTGAGCTTAACCGAGCAATCCAACTTGCGTTTGCATCTACGGTAATTACACAATCACTGCGCTTGACAGAAAGTGTTCCGTATTGACTCTAGACCTCCTGTTTTGTAACCCTTCTTGATTCTCCCGTTTCCAGTTGCTCGCTTCTCATTTTCAAACATTCTTGCTCTGTAAAGTTTTCGAAGCAAATAAATGCGACTGCTGTGTTAATAGGGTTGCACTGATTAATCAAAAAGTTGTTTGATTGGTGCCAATCAAGCAGTGATCGGTTTTAATCGGTAAAAATTATCTGGCTCCCGTTTGACAACTTTTGACAACTTTGACAAGCTTGATTTGTTTGACAACTTTTTCTTTGTTTTTACTCAATGTCCATTCATTCTTATTTGCTGTGACATAATCTTAGGGCCGATTAATCTATGCTTAATGTGCACCTATTTTTAGTAGTATCTAATTAATCCCTTCTTGATTGACTAGTTTCATTAGTATACAGCCCTATTGTTTACTAATTAATGCTGTTTGCAATCAATCAATCAGTTTTATTTATTTCAATTCGTATTCTACTGTACAAGCCCAGGACGAGACACAGTTACCATTACAGATATGTTTTGTAGAATCCCGAGCATGAATATATTTTAAAAAGAACTAGTTTATCGTTGCATGAATAAATATAAAGACTACTAGATAAGGTAAAATTAAGTTAAATTAAGAGGTTAAGAGTGCCGACCGATCTACATTACTTAAATACTGTTTAAAAGTGAACTTGCTTGCATAAATGTTAAAATTGTCCGGGTCTTTTTTTTGCAAGCAGTTAGACTGAGCAGGCATAAGAAAATCATGTTAACAAAAGGAAAGGAATCATTGAAGCCATTTAAATGGGGATAAGCCATTGCTTAAAAGATGTTGTTCTTCAAATTTATCAAACCGAGAAGAAATCGTTTGTAGTTTCAGTAGCACGATGTTTTCAGAGAAAAAATGATTGTTGGAAGTACAATCGATTCATCCGACCAGCCTGATATGATTTTCTGTTGTTTATTCCAGATTTGCTTCATTGCTGTCAACAACAAATTCCTTGACACAGTGCGAACGCTCGCTACAAGTTGGATCCCTGCAGCATTGCCAAGAATAATTTTATGCAAGTAGATGAGGAACTCAGACTTTGTTTTGACACAGTCTCAATTACTCACGACGGGTTCGATGGAGAGACGTGGGTTCTATCGTCATTGATATTCAGTAATTCTGCACAATGTTTGGTCTCATTTGAACTAAGACTATTTGTTTTAACTAAGTAGAATTCCAGAAGTGGGAATTTCTTATCTTGCGAGGGTTTCTACTCATCAAATTCCTTACATGTACATTAATTGATTCACATCTTATAAAAAAGTAAAATACGGTAACCCTCGTCTAAACATGGCAGTTGGATGTGCTCAGGTCTATTAAAAAGCGCATCGATACAAAATCCATTGATGGCTGCAGTCTCTGCGTGACGCACACAGCTTGTAAAGTAGGCTGGTGGGACATAGATGGCGTAATGCGTCCTCTGTTGTGACGTCGTTATTGCACTTGACAATCAATGCCTGAAACGATACCAAAGAGAGAATCCTTTATGAAACGTTGTATCAGCACTACAGAGGAGAGCATCAACATCTGATACAGATGAAATGGACATAACCAGTTTAGCGGCCACATGAGAGACGAAATGAAATGGACATTGTCAGTAAGGAACCATATTGTAGTTATTTATTTTATTCATTGTCATTGAATTTAACAGAGTATTTAATTTACAAAGCTAATGCTACGGAGATCACAATATGTGGCTGTTGTTGGCAAGTTCAGTTTGTCTCAGCGACCGCCTGCCAAGTCTGCCTGCCTTAAGAAACTACCTTCAAGTTATTTTTCTTGATCTGTGTAAACACTTTGAACACTAAACCAGGCAAAGTGCAACGTGACTGTCTATTGTTGTTGGTTGCAAAGAGTAATCAGTAAGATTCTGTTGTCTTTGTGAAGCTTAATCAGGGACTAAATCTCAAGTCCCATATACAGATTTTAGCAATTTATCCCAGATTGGGCATTTGGTCTCGGACTACATTTTAATCCCAGTCCATGAATAAAGTCCATGCTCTCTGTATACTCACAGACTATGTACATGGTGGAAGTGTCGTCTTGGTTTACTCTAGTAGGCGTTGAATGAATCCTTGTAGACCTTAAGTCCATCACCGAGGACACCATCAGGTGTGACATTAGCCTCGAGGAGAGACGCAGCATCCGAGCCACCGTTCACCATGCAATGGACGACGACCTTGGGTTTTGTTGATGGATTGCCAGGAACGTAGCCTTCTCTGGAGAAGTAAAGAGATAAATGAATAAATAAGTGATCTTGTAGCAAAGAAAAGAGAATTTAAAATGCAGCAAATAAGAACAAGACATTACGTAATAGGATCGTGCTTCAGCTGTCAGCCCTCAAATGCAACCATTTGCTTGTTTGGTTTGGAGACCCAAGAATTTGCAAAACAGTTGAATTATATTGGTGGTTGTAGTAGAACAGTTACAGTCAAACCTGTATTACTGGCCACCTCTGTAGAACAGCCACCTGTGTATAAAGTCTTAAAGACACATGCGGTCACTTAGTAATTTTAAATCTTATTGTGTTCTGTCAATGGACCAATTGAAGGTGATCTTTACAGACAGGTGATCTTTACAGACAGGTGATCTTTACAGACAGGTGGTCTCTTAGGACAGGTGGTCTCTCAAGACAGGTTGTATGAATTTTGTAACATGTAAGCAGTTGACCCACCTGAAGTACACATTTGTAACCTGAGTGTAAGGTCCTAGAACGGCTTGGATCTAAAAGTAAACAAATCGAAATATACGAGAGACGGAAATAGTATTTTACTACCAAAGATATTTGATGCAAATATAATTTACATACAGCATGTCTGACGTTCCCTTCGAGTATCTGGAAACTAGGTGATGTTGGATCGAGTAGACCATCTGGATCCCAATGCTGCAATAGCTTGAAGGTTATCTCGCCTGTAGAATACACCAACTCAATTAAGAAGTGCAGCGGACAGTGTTAGCCCTCATTGCACATCCACAAGCCTAGTATGGCCACGTTGGAAATGTCTTTTCAATAATAGCGAGACGTAAAGGCAAACAGTGGCAATGGCCAGGCCAACGGAAGCTGGTGTGCAAGTAAATTTCATTTTGCTTACCGGTATATAAGACCACATCGGGGTCACTCTATTTTGGTTTTATCAACTGTTTTGTTTTAAATGTTAGCTAAGAGAAAACATTTTCAAGAGTAAGTTAGGAACACAAATCTTTGTTTTTATAAATAAATTACCAGTGGTTTATTATACGGCATTCATATTATTGTTCTCGTTTTCAACTGACCTGGGTATGGTGCGTAGACTACTGGAGGACCCCCCATCCCAGGAGCCTGCCCAGGCTGGCAGGGATTCTGACAACTAGGGGCTGGCATGCAGCATCCTTGCGGCTCCATAGGGGGCGGCGGGGGTGGCATCGGTGGTAATTGTGGCATTGGACAAGGATTAGCGCACGTCGGGCTTGGGAGGCAACAGTCGAAGCTTCCTCCAAAAGGAGCGCCTGTAAATAAAACAGATGAAACCATGTAATATCACAGCCTTCTATGGTTATTGCCACAAAGGATTTTTAGTGCAGTTGTAATGCACCTCAAAATGCCAGCAATGTGACCTTGAAATGTTAAATTTGCCTCAAGTGACCACCCACAGAACGACTGAATAGGGTACTACAGTATAACCCGTTTAAGCGCAAATCGGATAAGCGAAAAACCCGTTTATCTGCAAACAATTTGCTATGTACCGAACTAATGCGCACAGTACAAACTCTCTTAACCGATTCCTGATAAGCACAATTCCTAATAAGAGCAAAGGATATCGTTGGCAAATTACTATTGCTTTCGCTTAAGCAAGTTACACTGTAGTCATTTAACAGAAGTGGTTGGTGAGACAAGTTGGACTCTTTAGAAAGTTGTCTTTATGCGAATTTCAAATTCTGTCTTTTTCAAGACAATCCAAAGTTATCAAAGTAGATGCTAATGTTTAAGAAGTATGCAAATTTTCCAAACTATTTCTAATTTTGTCAACTTCCTCATTGTTGGAATGATGTTGAACGCCAGCATTTCATTTTGGCAAATAATTTGCAGGATTAACGTAAAGTCCAACTTAAAGACAGATTGTCTTAGTGACCACCTGTGACATCTTGATGAGGACACACACTATGCAAAGTACTCATTTTAAATTAGCCATCGGTGTTAGGAAGCAAGCTTCAGTCGTTCCCCCAAAGGTTCAAAAAGACATTTTACCTGTCTTGAGTGACCACCTGTGCTAAGAGATTACTTACATTAGTCCGATGAGTGGTTGCCAAAGACAGGTTTGATTATTCAGTGCTACTTACAGCGATGTACTTTGTAACAGATGGATATTTCTTCCAAACTATCTCCAACATTTGTGATTATATTGATATGATATATACTGTTATATTCGAGAGGATGGTGATATTAAAGAAAAACAGAATTGATTATGTCAGCGGCAACTAGCCCAAGCTTAAGTGATGACAGAGTATATGGATATAGTAATATTATTACAAATGGGTATGAGCATTTTGGAATGACGTAAATATGAAATAAAATAATTAGCTATACATTACATATATTACATATATTGCATAATAAAATTAATATAAATAAGATATTGGATTACAGTACTATTTATCTGAGCGACCACTTGCCTTAATTAAGAGACCATCTTCAAATGGTCTCTCAAAGACGTAAACAATGCAAAATACCTGTCTTTAGAAACCACCTGTCTTATACGACCACCTGTATCATTTTCTTTTGATCCCGTGGTTGGTCACTCAAGACAGGTTTTACTTTTTCCAAAATATCATATATCCAATGAATCATATTCAACTGCAATTGCCTTCCGTACCTTGTATGACGGTTGCTATGGTAGCGACCACCGCTAGAAACACGGCGCCCTGCCTCATTGTAAACAACCTGAAATCCGCAACGAAACATCGAAAAGATCATCAGCTGTTAAATAATCGAAATTAGTTTATGAAATATTTAGAAGTAAATAATGAATGATAACAGACTTGTAAACTTATAACTTTGACAGTTTGCAGGCAGAATAGAATCGGAATTACAGATATTCGATGTGGATTTCCTCGATCCGATCCGATACAATCAAAGCGTATGTATCGGATTTATAAGGAAACCGAGATAAAGTTGATATTTGATATAACGGAAACAATTCTCAGTAAATGATGCATTAGCTATTATAATCTGTTTTGAAAATATCCGGTTAAATGAAATATCATGTAAAGCGGAATCTTATTTAGCGAATGTACTATATTCGCGATCCAGGGATCTTATTCATGGACTGGTACTAAAGCATAGCCCCGCACTAAACATTTGGTCTGGACTAAACTACTCAAATCTGTATGTGGGACTTGAGATTTAGTCCTGGACTACCTTTAGTCTCGGTCCATGAGTAAGGCCCTAATAGACTTCGTTTCGGGAGACCAATCAATTGGAGCACTACTGCTATTTGACCGAATCCGATATACCGAACGATGCTATGCAGAATTGTATCATAATATTTGGCACAGCCTAATTATGAAACATATAGCAGGATATAAACATAAAAATTGAACAGGAAGTACTAACAAGCGAGTGCCAACTTTTTGACGAAAGCAAAGGAGATACGAAAATGATTAATTGCAAATTAATATTGATTTTGAAACTATCTACTGTAGGCATCTTAGTTGAGCTTATTTTATAAAAAATTGCAATCGTTGGAATTTACTGTATTTCTACTGATTATTGATAAATGTTCACCTTAATTTTTGCATATTTTATTAAGGTCGTGAAAGTCCTTAATTAAGACCTGATTTGACCTCACTAATTAGAGATTATTGATTTATTGTGGTAGAACGTTAATTAGCACGATACCAGATGTGCATAACAACATAACGAATTCATCCTGCATTAATATAATTATCCGCAGATATCTTGTTTTAAAATAATGGCGCCTGTTTCTAGCAAAAAAGGTCAATTTACATCACTGAGAATTTCTCTTTCGCGTTTTCGATAGATCTTACAGAAATTCTATCAGATTCTTCCCTGTTATTTTTTGTATTTTTCTTACCTCTGAGCAGGACGTCTGGAATTGAAATCCTTGTTTCCACGGGCAAATTCTCCGGTGCGTTTCCCAGTAGTTACTGAACGCAATGGTCACAATTCATGGCTGGCAGGTCCTTGATTCTGGCGTCAGTCTTAGAATCAATCGCATCAGTGAGCAATTTCTAACTAATTACCTAAAACAGTCTTCTTGTTAACCAATCAAATGTCTCCGTAGCTCGTGAATTATTCATGTCTTTTGTTGCTGTTCATTGATGATTATTCGAGCAAATGGATTTGATATTCAACACGTCCTGCAGTTCGGCTACTGTTTCCGTTTTGTTTAAAACTTATTTGATTCGGAAAGTAGAAAAACTATCTAGGCATGCGAGCAATCAGTGAATTTGCGCCGATTTGCAAGCAATTCCGCTTGTCACACCACACTTGGAATTTTTAAAGTTTTCGAAGGTTTTGTGTAGCAATTGTCGCATTTTACTATTCTTCAACGATGTTCAAACACTATGCTTGTAACCTCGTCGAAACAGGATTTTGGTCTTGCAATTTTGCAAATTTTAAAATAATTTTCGTCTGTCGCGATAAACTGTGGCTGCTGTTTTTTGTCGTGGAAAAGTAGCTACGAACGTTAGTCCTGTATATTTCTGTCGTTCTGTTAAAGTATTTTAATCCATGAAATATTTTTCAAAATCAAACACTGGAAAACTGTGATTATCCGACATAAGACTAGGACTGTTCGTATTTTGGAGAAGTACATTCAGATTTGATTTAGTAATTTGTGGCTCGCAGTATGGACAGTTAATCTAGTACTAGATGAGGGAAAATACTCTTTCAAACAAATCTGGAACTTCACTTAACAAGAGTTTTACGACTGGAATTCAGTAAAGTTAGTCTTTGGAACTATCAAAAGAAATTGTAGCAGTTCTCAAATATATTGGTTTAAAAAGAATGGTTCTGTACGAGGAAGAGAGATAGAAGAACACCACTATTTCTTTCTATTAGCTTTTTAAGAAAAGAGAAACAAAATTACTCACAGAGCACGTGCAATAATGTATAACCAGAACGCATGACACTATTTTACAACCGCTAACACTATCACAGGCAGTGCACAAAACCGAGACTTCACATTTAACATGGCAATTCGTCGCCACAGCAACGCTCGATCCAGGCCCAGGTCCCATTTTCTTGGCAGTTGTAAAATTTCTTACTGTACTAAACGTAATTTACGAGACGTATTTAAGACGTACCCACGGCGTCCAAACGTCGTGAGAGCTTCCATGGGACGTCCTACGACGTTTTGTGCTTGCTGCGTAATCCAGTTAATTATAACCTTCTAAAGTAAAGGAATAATTATGATAATTATTTTAAATTATATTAATAATTTTGATCCTTCAAATTATTCAAGTGGATGAGTCGATGTGAACTGGCGTTGCGTAGAAAGAGACTTGGTTTTCAAGCTTTGATTATCTGTTTTGCTCCTTCAAGACTATTCTTAGACCATACTAAGGCCTGGTTTACACTATACCGGATAGAAACCGTACCGGATTGCATTGCGCAATCGGAGTGAAAAGCATACCGGTTTCGTTTCAGTTTACACTGTCGAGATATGCTCGATTGATCATGAAATTCGAAACTTGAGAAATAATCACGCCATTCGAATCCATTGTATTTTTGTACACATAGGACGAAGTGCAGAGCATCAGTTGAGAAAGGGTAAAATCGAAATATTCGAAAATTGCAGCAATCTTTATGGGAAGATACCCAAAAAGTTGTCCAGCTTTATACCCTAAAGTTATCAGTCGATGGCGATAGTGGAGCCAAAGAAAATAGCTAGAAATGGTGGCAATTCTCTGCAACAGAGGCTNCCTTGCAAAAATTGCTTAGTTGCGATATCGTAGAAGGAATACGCGATCAATCTTCACAATCATTAGATCTTTGCGCATAAATACAAAATTCAAAGTTCACATGCTAAATCATCTCAAAAACGAATAACATTTTACCTCGAAGTCGACAGCAGTCAAGAGCAGAGAATTTTCACGAACTATTTGTGAAGGATTCAATTGATCGTGTTTGGACTTTACTCCACTTTTAGTGTCAGTAAAATTTGTGGAAAGTCCACTTCTGAGTTGGTAAGTTCTTGTAAAATCTTATCAAATATTTTGCTACCAAGGATCTCGAGCTATACATTATAACCGAAATATTAAAATTAATTTTTGGTACTTTTTGATAATTGTCTCGCTATGTTTTAAAGTAACCGTATCATACAAAGGATCAAATATGCTCCGTCTGCTAAGCGTGGCAGCTTCAAAACTTTGCCATATTTGCTATTACGAGTTGTTCGATCTTTTTCCCGTTTCTAAAATCCCAATTCGCCATGCTCAGTTTCATTGCATTTCAGTATTACAAGTGAGTTGACCTCTGCCGCTGGTGAAAATGCCAGAAAAAATTCTTTGTTTGAAACGCAATCAGCCATACTCTTGTCAGTTATGGTCAATTTCGAGGATTGTTATTGGCTGTCAAAATTGTTGTTTTTAACTCAAAATCACGTGACAGAAAACACTTGCATCCCGACATGCTTTAGTACAGCGCTTCGTCAATTTGTCGTGTATTATTTCGTTCAAATTCCGATGAAAGCGGGAAAATTTTCGAAATCTGCAAAATCAATGCTCTTTAGAGGCAATGTATTGCATAATGTTTATATAGCAGCGATTTGTTTTTATGATTTAACTAGACTAAATTATTCTATTAGCTTCCATGGTCATATCGTGCAATGTAAACCATCAATAAGCAATCTTAAATGGATCACCAGTGGTGCTCCTGATGGCTAAGTAGACGTAATCTTCTTATGTTATAATTCTCTCGCAATGGGCAATTGTCCCGTGGTCATGCCAAATCAAGGCCGTTTGACAGATCGCGTAAACAACCCATACGTAGCCGAGAAAAATAAATACTGAGTCAACACGCAGGCTAGTAAACTGCTCCTTGATATTTTATTTATAAATTTAATATCCCCCAGAGTAAAGCATGTTTGTCGTTCGGAAACTATCTCAAATTCCCTCGGACAAAATGTTTGAAAGTAATATGCGGTACTTAAATCTGGATTTCCAAACTCCCTCGGAATTTGTGCTGTATGCGCGGGTAAAGTAAAGAAGTATGAAACGAATTAATAGTTTCTCGTGTTTAGGGATATTGTAGGATAATATAAACGGTCTTATAGACTTGAAGCATTGAGATTGTTTCACAGACTAACGGTGGATTATAAGGTTAAATTGGCGCTATTTTAATGCTCAGAAAGTTGTTATGGATTCATCAGGGCAATTTCTTTTCGGTTAATCTTCCGACTACCTGTTTTTAGTTATGAATACCTTCCGACGAAAATCGATCTAGTTTTATCATTCTTAGACTTTACAGACTCCCAGTTTACACCTCCAGAAGGCATCGAAAGAAACACAGATGCTATACAAATTTAGAATTAAAATAAATCATAACTTCGATTTGCTATTTTCTGTCACATTCTACGTTCGTGCGTGAGCATGTCTTTTTATCCAGGTAACTTCTAGATTTCTAGAAGCATTCGTTTAGATTGTTATTATTCCAAATGGTGCCCAACGTAAACAATTCCAGAGTTCGAATCCGCCATGCGCAGTCCCATTTCGGTATATAATTGAGTTGACATCTGCCAAAAGTGAAGACGCCGGAAAATTGCTTTGCTTTAAACGCAATCAGCCGTACACTTGTCAGTGATGGTCAATTTAATTGATTGTTCCTAGCTGTCAAAATTGTCGATTTCAACTTAAAGTGCTCATAAACCCAAAAACTTTTATTCCAGATATTGGGGCAATCAACATTGAAAGTTACAANATTATGATAATTATTTTAAATTATATTAATAATTTTGATCCTTCAAATTATTCAAGTGGACGAGTCGATGTGAACTGGCGTTGCGTAGAAAGAGACTTGGTTTTCAAGCTTTGATTATCTGTTTTGCTCCTTCAAGACTATTCTTAGACTATACTAAAAGTAAGTTACATCGAAAATAGAATCTATTGTTTGGAATTGACGAGACCATAATTATTGCGTC